>OX155959.1:22211038-22243538 GCA_944548615.1 Micropterix aruncella
AAAGGTCTGATTGAGTACATTCCAGAAGTACCTACACATCTATCTATATATATAAATAGATAAACAACAAATATTTCATGAAAAACGTAATAAACATAATTATAAATACAATAGTTTACTTTCTGTAACGGCAGTCGTGTTTTTTATTCTTTTTGATATATTTACTTGTTTAACATTTCGATTCTGATGCGTTTCCACCTCTTTCATGCTCAACGTTTATTAAATTCAGCAGCTAGCTTAGAAGAATTACGTGTTTACTAATTTAAATATTTATTATAAAGTTTTAGATTCAGATACTATTCGAAATATTTCTTATATAAAGGGACAGTTTTTTTTTTAATGCGACGCGTGATAGAAAGCTACAGCAAGTTGGTCACGCTTTTATGTGATGATTGTTCCCATGCCGCTCAACTATGTGATAACTTGATCCAGTGCATACATTTTAAACATAGTAAACAGAAGAATAATGAAAAACTAATAATGAAAAACTAGTTTACAAAAAGAGAATTAAAAATCAACAAATATTTTTTAAATAAAATAAAATAGAAAAAAACCTGTTCAATGGAAATTATAACTTAAATGTACAATTTATAAATATTTAACAAAAAAAAAACACAAAATATGAATATTCAAATATATTGAGAATAAAATACACATGCTTAATAATATGCTTAATAATCTATACTAATATTATAAAGAGCTAAAGTTTGTGAGGTTGTAGGAAGTAATCTCTCGATCTACAAAACCGATTTTGAAAATTCTTTCATTAATAGAAAGCCACATTATTTGTGAGTATCATAGGTTATATATTAATCCGAAAAATCAAAATACTTTTTCGTGGTAGTCGGATTTGCAAAGTAAGTCGGAGAAAAAACGGCCAAACAAAAATGTTTCTAACTAAGGCTGCTTTAACAATGTGAGATATATGATTAAGTTCTAGAAAAAAGTTGTAGAACTTGATAATGTCTACAAAAAAGTCAGCGACAGTATATGTCTAACTTTTATATTTAAGTCACAAAATGTAGTATTTTAATATAAAAAAAAAACAAATCGTTAGGTCATGTTTATTGGTCATATTATCAACAATTATGAATTCTTATCAAAATGAGTAAATTTATCGTCTCAAGCGTTTAAAACAAAAGACTTCTCCCTTTTACTGCATAAATAGTTAAAGAGATAATACGACATAGGTATTGATCCGCGACCGTCTCGTAATCTATCTATACAATATTATAAAGAGGTAAAGTTTGTTAGATTGTAGGAAATAAGCTCTGGATCTACTTAACCGATTTTGAAAATTATTTTACCAATAGAAAGCCACGTTATTTGTGAGTATCATAGGGCTATATATTAATCCAAAAATTAAAAGACTTTTTCGTGGCAGTTGGATTTGCAAAGTAAGTCGGAGAAAAAGCGGTCGAATGAAAATGTTTGTTACAAACGCTGCTTTAATGATGAGAGATATACGATTGAGTTCTAGACAAAAGTTGTAGAGCTTTGTAATACCTACAAAAAAGTCAACGACAGCATTTGTCTAAATTTTATATTTAAGTCACAAAAAGTATTTTTTTATATTAGAAAAATAATTTTAATCGTCATATTATCAACAATTATGAATTCATATCAAAATAAGTAAATTTATCGTCTCAAGTGTTTAAAACAAAAGACTTTTTCCTTTTACTGCATATAATTTCCCTATTACTGCATAAATTGTTAAAGAGATAAGGCACTCACAAATAAGACACTCACAAGAAGACATTCACAAATAACGGTAATATAGTCAAATTGGCATGCAAATACATACATACATATGCAGTAAAAATATGACCCTTCTTTTTGCAGTCAGGAAATAAATCATAGCACTCAGTACTAACCGAACCACACTCATAATTTCATCACGAGTAAAAAGTTTTCCGCCCAACGAAGTGGGCACGGGTCAGCCAGTATTTCATATAATCATAATATGAAATGTAAATAAAACTTCTAATGCTTGTAAAAGTTTAAAGTACATCAACAACATATAGTACCTATGGGCCACGCCAAATTTCTCAGTCCCTTTACCACATTTTTATATTACACGTATTGCATTAATTGAACAGTAATGCACTGAAACTGAAAAGTAATAAGAATCTTTTAAATGATTAGAATTTTATCCCTTTTTGTTCAGTGAATTAATGTGCAATGATCTGAATACACGAGCGAGGGACCGAAGACTCTGGCGCGGCCGGTACATCAACATTACCGAAAGGCTTGTACGTTTTTAGAACAATAATATATAGTACATCAATATTACCGAAAGGCTTGCACGTTTTTAGTACAATAATATTTAGTACATATGTAAATATTACCGAACGGCTTGCACGTTTTTAGAACAATAATATATAATACATCAATATTACCGAAAGGCTTGCACGTTTTTAGAACAATAATATATAGTACATCAATATTACCGAAAGGCTTGAGCGTTTTTAGAACAATAATATAATGTGCATCAATATTACGGAAAGGCTTGCACGTTCTCAGAACAAATTCTAGTGGTACGAATTATTTATCCATAATTTATTCAAAGTGATTGGAAAATAAAGCTTTGCTATCGAGAATTATTGCTAAATCCCACATTACGATATTTTAACCTATAATCTCCCCATATGTCATATATTAAACTTGTCGAATTATTATTATATCGAATGAGGTGCTTAACGACATGAATAATAATATCTAATAATTTGAATATCTGACTAAAATATAAAAATATTTATAAAAGGTTCTCTACCTATTAGATATATACCTACCTAATTTCGTGAAATGGATCATCGGTATAACACTCAAAGAAATATTCAGTTTCACTGGTTCTAATCAAATGCAATTGAATCGGCACGCTAAATGCATGAATGATGATTTGTTTGAACGATGATCCGCTTAAGGGAAAATGTGCTGATTGGTGCTACTGTCATTCTTGATCATTAACCATCGCAGAAGCAGTTAGTAAAGCGCAAACCGGCAATTAAAATCGCGTATTCGGTCCAAGATTAACTTGGCTTTCGTGTGCGAAACACCAGCACTCACTTAAGATAATTGCAGACTGTTATTAAAATGTATCACTAGTCTGAAATTATGTTGTGGAAATGACGTGTAGACTTATCTTTAAAATCTATGTCACATAGTTTTTTTCTTTCAAATTTCAGAACTAATTTTTATTTATTGTCAATTACAACTGAAATGGTTCAACATTCGTTAGTTAAGAAACTAATGGTTAAGGAATACCCCTTCCAAAGCTGTAATGATAAATGTAACCCAACTGGGGTTAACCTTGGAAGACCATAAGCTTTGCGGTGGAGTAAAGAAATTTCTGAAACTTATATCTAACTGATAAAGGGCGAAGTAGTATAAATGTCAAGTTTTGTGGAAATTGGTTTAACATATTTTGTATAAATTGATGGGATATAAGTGTTCCCTGTGGTCCATAAAGTTGCAAAGTTATTTTTTTTCCAAAATTTGATGATTTTATTATTTACCTCTGATATCATACGTAGGTACTAGAAAACGTCGACATAAATATTTTATTTATTTATTTATAATCACTAGAGTTCGTTGGTCATTTGAGATATTTTTATTATAAAAATATGGTATATTTATAAACAATAATATTTATTTCCTAATTTTAAGATTCTGATGTCTCAATAATATGAAAAAAATATAATTTATAAATTATTCGTATTCAATAAATTATTAAAAGATTTTTGAATTTATGGGAGTGTTGTGTTAATCCGTTAAAGGGTCCACATTTTATTATTCTGTAAATTATATACAAAAGCATAATGAGAAATGAATTTTTCCTTATACCTATATAAAGTTAGGCAAAAATATATTAAAAGCATAGTAATAAAGATAATATAAAACTGTGAATTAAAATGAATACACGTAATTTTTCAAATATTTACTTATTCAAAATACTATTACACCACATTTTAGAAAAAATAGGAAAAAAAAATGGAAAAACTACCATATCATCTAAAAGTACAATATATAAGATTGTTTCTTAATTCTTGGTCTATTAATCGTTCATTATAAGACGCTTCCTATTTCCGGGTTGAAGTGTGTACATTATTTTTGAAGAAACTTACAACTAATGACAAGATGGGTTTATCTTACAGATATAATCATTTAGTACATATATGAAAAAAATACATTTTAAAATAATCAATGGGCAAATGAAACAAAATTAAAATTAATATGACATGATTTACAGAGTAAAAATTGAAGCAAAAAAAAACCTTATTACAGTACACTCTTCACTTTTTTAATCCTATTAGGTAATACATTCTATTTCTGTTAAAGAATAGGTAATTTAGCCATTTTCAAACAAAGAAAAATTTTAAAATTGTCCTATATAATTACTAAACTATACGGAACTAAAAGCATATTTCAATAATTTTACTGTCATATAATTATAAATCGCCAAGTAACGCCCAAAATAATACTTTATAAATTATGATTTTATCTCCTATATTTACTATTTGTATTACGTGGATGTCAATTATTTTAAAGTAAACCTATCTTAGCTCTATTAAAAATAAATTTGCATTTAAAAAAAATATATTTATCAGATTTTTGTTTCTAAGCAGGTTAAATCAATGGATGTACTTATTGTTATAATTCTACTTAACGATATTAGGAAATGTTATGTTTCGTACATTAAAATATAGGTATACATTTTGCAGTATTCATTTAAGTTTTTCTTGTTACTCTATTTGTTTTTCTATTTCCTATTTCTGCTTCTTTCTCTTTCATGTGTTGAATGGCCAGAACTTTATAGATATTCTTTCATAAGTCATACGATATAATTAACTGTTTATATATATTACCTCTATTACTAAGAAACTCTACAATTAAAAATATATATTGACAAGAATCATAAAATAGTGGTCATCTGGTTTTCTTTGACGTATCTTTCTGGTGGCTTATATTTCTATATTATCTTTTCAGTGGCATATATATCTTTGATGTATCTTTTTTCATGCTCATAGAATCCGACGAAAAAACAATAAAAAATATAATGTAGATACTATACTCATACTTATGTACGTTGAATGAATTTTGTTGAATTTGATTGTTTGATTTTGAATTACCGATTCACGCGTTCTAATATGCAACCATTTTCTATAGCTGGAACGAGCGTATTGATCACCACTACTCGGTTTTCTTTACAGCAATGAATTTAAACAGCGCAATGAAAAACCTGTTGGTTTTCTAAATATAAATAGTGCTCGGCCAAAAATGACCGTCGTTAAGTGAATACTTCTATTCTTATTATTCTTATTATTGATTGATCTGAATCCAGAATTAAAAAAGAAATTTTACAAATAATGAAAAAGTTATTCCTTTTAAGAATCGGTTAATTTAGAATTTCTTTACATAGGTATTTCAGTCGGTGTTAATCGACCTTTTCCAACAGACGAACTCAATCCAAGTTACGAAAACAGCCTGACAGGCAGCTTAATCTAACTTTCAACGCTCGGGTTTTCTTTAACGGCGCTACCAGGAGTGTTCCTTTATTTGTTTTTAAATTCTTTCTAAAGTAGCCAAAATAGTGTATAATCAAAGAATGTGTAATTATGTCACTATCTAGAAGTAAATACAAGAAATTAAAGCTTGATATTTTCTCTTTCATCTATTTATTAATAAGGCATATGTAAAATTGTGAAACACAAAAATGTGTTTTTTTTCTTATTACGAGAAAATTCTTATGGCCTAAGTTGATATTACCTTGAATGACGTAGGTGTATGTTTTACATGATATAAGTTGAATTGTTGATCTTTATATTCGAGAACAGAATATTAATGATAGAGAGACTTAATTGACCGTTAATATTGTGTCTTTGATTATCAGTTTACGTTTAGAGAGAACATCGCTGATTCGTCTAGGTCCTAATTAAGTTACTAGGTTTCATTATTCGTAACTTAGCGCATTTTCACTTTGTCCGGTTTCAATTGTATATTTCAATTTAGAGAAGAATATTGCAAACGAAAGGAATTTTATGGAATCCACACGAGGACCTTTATGTTATTATGTTGGAAAATTCTAAATAAAAATGTTACGTTTCGTATATTTTAAGCAATACGAATACTAACCTTATATATACCCTACTAGTTTTTTAATAGAAATGATGGGCAGAAATTCGCTTAAACTGCGCAGAGAAGTGAAGAGAAGTGGCCTACGTTTTTAAGCTTATTCAGGGCAGATTTGATAATATTAGCATGCTATCGTAGCGAAGGTTTCTCCCTTTGTTCCGGATAATTATAATAGAGCTCGGTCACATTATCTATTTGCGGATTTGGCCTCGCGAACCAAAGTCGGTAGAGTATGTTTAAGCGTGCCTTATGGCATATACATGCGCTATTATATTATATATCGACAGCGTCTGATCTGGATATCTTCAATAAGTAGGAATTGCGCTGATTTTTCATTTTAGAATGAGATCGACTGTTTTATTCTTTAGACACATAACTGTACTTGCATATATTATGCTTTTTAATCAATAATAATTATGTATGTGTTTATAATAATTTTATAATAAATAATTTCTTTTCATGCCAGTTTCGTTTATATTACATATCAATGGATTGGTCATGACTAGACATCGGATTATATGCAATTGCATAAAATGGTATTTTTATAACGTTATTGCCTATTTGAGTACTTTTTCATCGGTAGTGTTTATTTCAGTAGTTAAATAATAACAAGCAATTAAATTTCGTAAAGAAATATTGCTCTTATTGCAACATATTTCAGAAATATACCTGACCCCATTGAGAGACTAGAAACTATAAAACCTTCCTCTGCGCAAATCATTAGAAATAATCGAAAAAATATTGATTAGAGTAACGCCCTTCCGAGTTCACTATCAGAATAGGTCCGTGGCAAATTAAATGCTGTTCTATATAAAAACCCGGGTCTTGAAGGAATAAAGAATAGTAACGTTAGTTGATGTAGAGAGGTCATTTTCAGTCTACAAATTAATATTGTGACAAACGTCACAGGTTTGCTCTAGAAAACCTTGAAGAATATTTAATTGTGAATTGTCACAAGAATTAAAACTGATTGGTAATATTAATATGTATATTTTGTGAAAATAAACCTACGTAAATTTAATAATAAACAGCATATTTATTGTGCATATTTTGTGCATATTTCGCCATTTATTGTGCATTTTTTGACACTTTGATATTGCATATAATCCGATAAGTAATCATGATTTTAATGTTGATTTGTTTATAAAATAAATAAACAAATAAATAAATAAACGTTAGCATTTGCTTATTATTTATTTTAAGTACTTACCTACTGAAAAAGTAAAATTGCAAATACGCGACAATTACTTTTTTATATACCCGAACCCATTTCAGCTGACGTGCAATGTAATGAAAAAGTTCGCCTTATTCGACGACCCGCGAAGCGCTTATCAGACGTCCCGTTCTACATCTAACTTCAATATTTCATTCGCTTCGCTCCCTATTTTCAGGCTGTTTTTTTCTTTTTTTCATCCTCCTCCTCTAAAGACTTTCTCCGCTTGTCTCTTGCCCCATCTTTCCTCCTCCACTCATTCTTTTGCTGGGATAAGATGATTATTTTTATTTTCGATTTCAATTCAAGGGCATAAAATATTATACGATCTGTGAGGGATGAGATTATGTATATTTGTTTTATAGTATTTGTATTTTGAATATTATTGCAATTTTGGATTTGTTGCTTTGCATCCCTATAATGAAAAACTTTGTATAACGCCGTACCGTTTTCTGAGATTTTGAGCTAGAACATCATTTGTGTTTTAGATTAAAGGGTATTGCTATTTCGAAAAATTATTTTGGTTTTATGCGTGTTTTTCTGAAGCTATTTACAATAAGGTGTTTACAAAATGAACACGCGAAAGCAAGACAGTTTCAATTATTTTAAGGTAACGGAGGTGAAAGAAGATCTGAAATGGCGACCAAAATATCCAAGAAAAAGTACATTTTCTTACATACTTAATTATTAATTTTCATGGATATAAACAATTGAATAAAAAACTATTTCAACGCTTTAAACAACATTCCTCACCATTTTTTACTCCTGCCGCATTAAAATCGAAAACTATAATTGCTATGGCAACAGCCTATGACAAAAGCGACCTATTATCAAGAAACCAACGAACAAAAACCATTTTGCAAAATTATGTAAATGGCCATTCTTTACAACAAGTAAATATATATCAAAAAGAATAAAAAACAGCACTGCCGTTATATAAAGTGAACTATTGTATTTTAAATTATTTTTATTACGGTTTATTATGAAATATTTGTAATTTATGTTTTTATCTAAACAGAGAGATAGATACAAGATACATGTATTTATCTATATAAGATACATGTATATTTCCGATCTATATTCAATAAGACGTCTCATTTGACACTAAACACCATATATTCATGTTAATTTATTGACATTTGGACGTTTAGAGAATTACTTACTTGATATTTGGACAGTTAAGGTATAGTGAAATAAAGAAAGGAACACATACATATATGAACCCTGAACACATTACACTCCTTTTTTGGTGGTTAACACCACCGCGAGTGATATAGGAAAAATCAAGATTTAATAAATTCTGCCACACAGTCGTTTTTAATTGAAATACATTTAGTTTGGAAATATCTGTGTTGTGTTAAGTAAGAGATTGAGTTGAATCTGTTGACTGTAAGATATTGTCTTTGCGATAATCATTTCCATTGAATTCATTAAGGTTTTTTCTTTAGTTGTTTTTTTCACAATTTTGAAATGCATCTACGTTTTTCCTGTCGAGTAATTGAAATTATGAGTTATCGTTAGACTATCAGTAATGATAATCAATTGCTTTTGTAAAGATGCCTTACGTACAGACGCCGTTTTAAAAATTATGGACCAAACTTTTTGCATAAAAATAAATCGGTATTAATTTAATGAATCGGTACAGACATACAGGACAAATTTGCGATAGAACAAGAACCTGTAATAGATAACACCGGCCCGTCATATACGTGTAACCCAGGCAGAAACCTTAACCCTCATATTCAAGAATACAGTGAATTTTATTTTTTCCTATGAGATCACACACGAAAATATCCGAATCAGTAGCGAAACACAAAACAAATACAAATGAATAACCTATTTTGAAAAAAATGTAGCACGGATTTATTATACAATTTAATTATCTTTTAGAAATCTAACTCAAACCGAAGTTATCCAAGTAAAGGGCCAGTTTGGAAAAAACAACAACTGCATAAAGAAAGAACTAATATCGACGGCTAAGATCACAAACCTCCTTTGTCAAAATTGGCAACTTTACAGTTATTGAGAATCGAAAAATATATTTAAGAGAACTCTTGATGCCACATTTAATATTATTGAATAATTATAAGTAATATGTATGCCATTAGGAGAAAATATTATTTATTTTAAAAATGTCATAAGATAGAAGTCTCTTGAAAGTAGAGTTACGCGGCCCGGCGTATATAAGTGGCTTACATTGAAAGGTTCCGAGTTCGATTCCCGGCTGGGTCACCATTTTCCGGATAAAATTAACGGAATAGCATTTCAATTATGTCGATCGAATGCAATACCAAGACACACACTTACAAACATATTAGACTCACACATACATATGAACACTTCATAGTAAGGTTGGTTGTAAGAGATTGTAGTATAATAATAAACCCGTCAAATGTGAAATTTCACAATAAAGAGACGAATCAACAAACAATTGACGAATAGATGTTCAAAATTTTCAATGTAGGAGGTTCGCAGTGGCTTAGTAACATTTCGAAATAGCTTAGTTCTTGGCATTTACATACATTTCATCACATAGTTGGTAAAATTATACATATAGATATAGATATAGATAATAAAATTATACATTTTCATTATGAAACTGATAGAGAAAAAATATATGATAAGCTCTAAACACATTAATTGTTATTAGCATAGTTTAGAATGAAAACATTTCCATGAATGAAAGTTGGTTTAATTGTTTCGATTTGTGCATCTCTGACATAGAAGATTTGAAGACATATCTGGCATGAAGATTGACGATATCTCTGACATAAACATTTTATAACTATGTGACAATATATTAACAATTCTTTTAGGTTATTTGAAATTTGTTACTCGGTGAAAGCGATATGGGAGCTTTTATTTAAAAAGAAGTAACTTAAACTATACGTTTTTTGTGATATAAAATAAGTTTGGTTTATCAGATGGGCTATTTTTTTAAATAAAAATCTCAATATGGCCAAATCGTAATATAGGAGTTTTATGATCTTAACCATAGATATGTTTCCTTTATAGTTCCTTGATGTTCGTCATTTTATCATGACATCCAGTTTAAAAACACGTCATTTCTCATATTAAATCCGTGGCATCGCGTTCATTTGTTACCTGACACGATCGCCCTTTTCTTCGCCGACGTACCAAAAATAATGATGGCCTTTTAAATGCCGCTTCGGTTATAAAGCCGATCGATTTTTGTTCTACGACCGAGCGTGACTAATTGCGATTTTACTCGGGCCCGAAGGATGCAGAGGGAAGCAAAAAATATCGGCAGAGGCGGTCCTTCGAGCAACCCCCCACCCCCCTCTCCACCACCCCCAGGACTGAGCTCCCCCCTCGCAAAATTTATCGTTTTTTTTGTGGTAAGTATCCACCCAGACTCTTAATATCTAATCTATTCGGGCCCTTTCCTGCGGCCATCGTGGCGTTCGGAGGTCCTGAGTCCCGCAACCGACAGCTCGACGCTACGTTTTTGTTTCCATTTTGAAATTACGCCCGCGGCTTAAATTCCTACCGAGGAGGATATTGGGGACCATGAGACTCACGGGACTCCTTGTCTGAAAAATATATGGAATAACAAAAAAATATATTGAATAAAAATCACGGCTGCCGTTACAGAAAGTGAACTCTTGTATTTATAATTAAATATTTGTGGTTTATGTACTTATCCACATGAATACATGTATATTTCTGGAATTTTCTCAATCAGGCCTTTCGTTTGACACTAAATACCATATATTTATGTAAATTTATTGACATTTGGATATTTGGACATTTAGACAACTACTTAGTTGATATTTGGACAGTTAAGGGAGGTACGCTATGTTACTCGGAAAGACATAATGGTTATAACAATACTACATATCTACTCCTAAATGGGTTCAACAGTTATAGTATGTAATAGTGGAATAAAGAAACGGAAAACAACATAGATGAATCCTGAACAAAATACGCTCCTTTTTTATAGGGCAGTTGTCTAAACAGATATGGATAATGGAATAAAATGAAATGTTAAATGCTTGCATGAAGTTCGTTCCTGATTTATAGATTAACCCTAATTCATTTTAAACGTTTAAGACAGGAGTTTTAATAATCAAATATATCGTCTTTTTCCTTTCTATATTTTTTTTTCCAATTGTTAACAAGTTTGTCGTTTCCTTTTTATGAAGAAACTGTTTGGTTTTCTTTGAAAAAAAGTTTATGAGATGGTTTTCTACAGCTGGCGTGGACTTAAGATTTTTGCCATGATTTATCACAGTTTCTCTACAGTATCAACTTCTAATCGCTTGTTACGCTTCAAGCAGAAACGATTCATTTTCATTTCATACGAGTAGGGAAATGGCCACTTTCATAGGATTTCGCGTCTTCATATCAGTAAGAAGATACGGCACCGAAGTACAGAGCTTAGATTTTTTTCTATGTGAGGACTACATATACCGATTCTACCGGTTTTCACCATTTAAAAACGCTTGGATGTATTTATATCAAAGCTCTTTCCAGTTAACAATTTTCAATCTGATAGTATAGTCAGTTGTAATCTTTGGATTTCTTCAACTATCGTCATCAATACCACAAGCTCGTCCAGAGCGAGGTTGCTTGACCAACTTGAAATCACCAGTTGGGCGGTGTCAACTTCAACGGGCAAACTCGTCACCCCAGGCTGTTATAAAGATGTGATCGTTTTTTCAGCTGTGGGATGATTGTAGAAGACTTGGGAACGGTACAAACCTACCGTCCAACAAACCAACGAACTCGCCATAATCTAACGCCTTACGGCGAGGCACTAGGAAGTTAACCTAGTGGGATTACCTCGCCACCTGGCTACTAGTTTTGGTGGAATATCTCGGTCTGGAATTAACTTTCAGGATACCTCCCTCTTACGGGACCGATGTCGCTTACGCGGCTTCTACCTGCCGTAATTCAGCGGTTATTCAGTTTGAATCTGTCGAGTACCAAAGGCATCTTTTCCCGGCTCTGAATTAAGGATCAGGTAGCTTAATGGTAATTTCAAGACTGGTTGCGGACAGGTCAACATCCACCACCGCTGCTTAGAAGAAAGTATATTTCCATAGTCTCCAGACTTCTTCAGCAAGTAGTCAGAGTGCACATCCGATTGGTGCGCAAACCGCCCAGTAGCGCCGGCAGGCAATCCCACCAGGAGAAACCGATCCACCAGCCGTGACGCCCGAGATGCTTACCCGGGGTAGCCTTCCACACGAGGAGGCTTCTGAATAGGAGATGAATCGTGAGTTCAGCCGATCCGAGAACAAAGTGAATTTTATGGCCCCAGCTGCACGAAGCCTCGCTACCAGTTGAAATCACCGATTCGGAATCTGCAAATCACTTTTCAATAGTCCGGAGAGCAGGAGAATAGTCCAAATTAACACTCTGAATGTTTTTGGCGCAGTCCCAATTTTTTTTAAATTTCTTGAACGCACACAAAACATTTTTTTGAACTATGTCGGACGTGCTGATGACATGACTTTCCAGTGCACATAAGGCAACGAATCAAAACCACGGAATATTTGCCATACAGTGCGTTGGCGACATGTAACTAAACCGGGCACGAACTTACACAATCATGTGATACATGGTCCGATAAAAATACAACATTATTTTTCCCAAAAATGGCAAAGTGAGCTATCTACCCTGATCATGTACTTTTAAGTTAGCTCGGTAAAGCAAAAGCAAGCACCAACGTAAACGTATTGAATTCAACAAAAACTTTTTTTGTTTGTTTTAAAGCACTGGTTTTAGCGAGCCCGAGCGAGCACATGTCGGTGTGTCCGTCTTTACGCACGGTATCTCATGAACGTGCTGTCTGACTTTAAAAAATGATTAGTAGTGCTTATCTACCCTGTGCTTTTCAGGAAGTTAGGCAAAACAAAGGAAAGCGCCAAAACGTGTTGAAATCAACATATTTTTTTAAACTATGGAACACTTATTTTAACGAGCCCGAAAAACGAACCTGTTGTCTGAATTTAAAAAAATGCCGTCTTCAATGATCAACATTTTATTAAAACATGAATCCATCAGCACTGGGTTAGAAAGACAAATAAATATATCCTAGAATTCTGAGAACAATGCCAACAAATCTTGTTTACGGCCCTTTCTGAGATCTTCAGAGGGTTTTGAATTTAAAATGTTATAATTTGTAAATTTAGTAACATATAACTCCGTTATGATTAATGCTAGAATAGAAAACCTAAAGATAATGCCTCTTAGAATGATGCATCTAGCTTTATTGTAAGTCATTTCTTAATATATTAAGATGTATATATATTTCAAAATAAAATTTATAAAATGATTGATAGAAAATGAATAATATGAAAATATAACCTTAAAATAAAACAGTTTAAAAGTGCTACGCTAATTTAAAATTCTTTTATTACAGAATAATCTTGTCAAACTAAAAAGGACGACTGCATAGATTTCTTCAACGAATTACTAGGCAAACAGTAGGACTAGGATCAAACAATCGATTTATTAATATTCTGTAAAAAAAAAAAAATCTTCAAGATTACCATAATTATGGTAATACACATTACCATAATGTGTATTACCATAATTTGTTCAATGTACCTACCTACGTGTATTACTATAATTGTGATATTATCATAATTTTTCACTAACTACATAAAATACCTAAAATTATTATGATTATATATAGGTATTCCGATAAAAATAATGAAATCGAAGCGAAGGAAACAAAAGAGCTTGAATATCGCATGTCAAACAAATACCGGGTCGCTCTCAACGGCAATAACTATAGCAGCGACCCATTGTATATAGCTTTATCAAGTAGAATTATTGGAAAGTGTGAATGTAATATCACCTATAAAACAGATTTTTTATTGTAAAATCGAAAACTATCGCGGTTGTTTGATATTATAAATAGGATAGAAACGAATTTACCGCGTGAAATTTGTAGCACCTGTCGTTTCAGTGACGTTGCAGACGCTATTGTCCAGGGTAGGTTTCCAGTAGGAACAATTCTACTTTTCCCTCATGATCTGGGAAGCCATTGAAATAAAAAGAACCCCGACCTTCAATAAAGACGACAGTTACAAACTCTTTTCTACGTGGAACACTTTTCTTAAAATGTTCCCGCCGCCGAACTCCGAACGCAAGGATGTAAAACAGGATTCAGTGAGTGTTGTGTGCAAGACGGATTTTCGAAATTCGCGCGCTCCGAGCCCGGCTTCCTATCACCGTTATAACCTACGCAGTGGCGACAGCGGTATGCGGCCTACCCGCAACACAACGGATTGACAGCTCTTTCAGTCTACCCTAAACAACGGCGGCTGCAACGTCACCGAAACGTCGTGTGATACAAATTTCACGCGGTAAATTCGTTTCTATCCTATTTATAAGTTTTTTTATTAGCTCTCCATCCTAAACAGAAGAAACCGATTTAGAAAGAATCTTTAAAATTAAAGTAGGTACCCTTGTCTCCTTTCAAGTTTTTAGCTTTTATACGCAGTAACCGATTAGGAAATCTGATTTTCGGACTTACTTCAAGGGATTATTTAATTTTGATAATTTCGACAATCTTTGAACTACTATTTTAGACTTATGTACCTTATTTAAATATAGTTGGTATTTTTATAATAAATACAGATTTTATAACATCGAAATTGGAAACTTCTCTTACTAACCTCGGTCTCCCCTATAGCTCATGGAGCGACTGAGGGAGATTCGGTGGCTGAATTGCATTGGCCGGCTTTGGCGTGATAGCGGGTCGGTTTAGGACGGAGACGTGGACTAAGGCGTGACCTGACCAGAAGGAAGGATCAGTATCGACCTTAAAAAAAGAAAAATGTTTTAAGGCAGAGCGGAGCAGGATGTCAAGGTAAAGCAAGAGTCGCTTCTCAGAAACTGAAGTAATAAGCTAGGGTACCGGGCCAAAGTGCTATGGCTGACTACCATGAAGATATTTGTGCTACACTTAAACCTTAGCTTAGCCACTGGCGGTGACCGCAAAAGAGAGCCCTGCGTGAAAAAGAGGAAGATGGTAATGCTAGCTCAGACGATAGTCCTAGTTCGTGCAAGATTAGAAGCACGCCAACCACAAATATAGATATGCAACATTACTGCCCATTTAAGATATCACGGTTAGGTATTTGAAAACGGTTCGTTAACAAGAAGACGAACAAGTAAATATATTAAAAGGAATAAAAAACACGACTGCCGTTAGAAAAAGGAAACTACTGTATTTATAATTATTTTGGTATTATATAATTGTAGTTTATGTATTTATCCATATAGATACATATATGTTTTCGGAATGTACTCATACAGGTCTTTCATTTGACACTAACACCATCGATATATTAGCTAGAACACTCCCTTTTTGTTGGGCAGTCGTGTAAAAAGATGTAGAATTTTTTATTTTTAATTCTATATCAAAGAATTATTTTATTTATTTATGGAACGAAACCCAGCCGGGTTCATCCGCTAACCGAGAGAAAGTGCCCATGTGTTACACAACCGATTTTTTTCCTCTGCAGGAGCCGCCAGTTGAGCGCCACACTGAAAAAAATATTGGATTTCCTACAATGTCGTTTTGCTATTACGGTTTAATACAAAATAATGATGTTTCAATCGTAAGTTAGTTGAATTGCAAGTAATTTTGCTGAAACTCCATTACTCGATTATATGTTTCACCATTCTCCGTACGGTTAATACGAAAATAACGTTAAAAATGTAGCTTCAACATGGTTCTTGTAACTGACTATAATCTTACGTATGTAATAACATGCTGTCATGGTCAAAGCAAGATGTCGTTGTGCGCCGTAATGAATGTGCGGCGTAGTTTCGCGTCATGTTGATACATTCGTACGAACCATAGTAACATGTTATTTACGTCACCTTTTTTTTCGTTTTTTTTTTAAATTTATTTTATTCAATTTACTTATCAAAGAAAAGGAATTACTTTCTAGTTAAATAAAGCGACAAGTTGAATCATCCCATCGCATGCAACCCGAGGCACGTCCCACATCTAACTAGGCTTGCGCCTGTGCCTAGATGTGCGATTTAAGACATACGTATTTGAGGTTGCGAGCTGACATTAAAAGTTTATTATTAGAGATTACATATTAAGTAGAGTTTAAGGACATATATAGGTATACACAATATAATAATAATAAAATAATAGATAAACTCCTTCATCGATAAAATATATTAACCAAATTAAACCACAATTGATAGTTCCCTCTCCGTTCCAGAGCGCCCCAACTCTAGTAGCCATTTTTTAATTGCAGTTTTAAAACTCTCGATTTTATCTAACATTTTAATGCGTTTATCTAATTTATTGTATATTCGGGGTGTAATGTACCAAGCCTGCCTTTGTGCGAATGCTGTTTTTACCCGAGGTATCTCAAAATTAAAACCTTCCCCAGCCCTCGTTTCCTTCCCTCCGGATCCTTCCCTCAATTCCTTTTAAAAAATGCTTATTTCCGTGTATTACAGCGTTATATTTTTCTCAGTGTAGCCGCGCTACGAAACTGCCTGCCAGTAACAAAGAGTGTTATTATTATCGACTAGTATCTTTTTAGAGGTGACACGCCTGTGTGCCGCGTTTGGTGTGGTGCGTAGCGCGGTAGGCGTCTCAAGTCAATATCTGCGTGTTATCAATAATAAATGATTGTCACCGTGTGGAAATGGGTCAGCCCGATGGGCGCTGTCATTGTTTTAAGGACCACCTACTACACCGCACGATACGACACCTTCTCTGCGATCGATAACAATAATAGCCTCCATATCTGACAATGCGTCACAAAATAATGGCCGCCATGCCCGTGTCATAAATCTATTTTCCTGAAACATTTTTTCGCCAGATTCGATATTTTTTTCCTATATTTCGATTTACCGCATTGAGGGTTCGAGTATGCATCAAGAGTTGTATGGAGAGATCTGAGGTAATATCAGCCTATTACTTGCCAGACATCATGTAGTAGTGTACGTAAGATTATAGTCGGACATCATGTCGAAACTACAGTATACCTACTATTATTTCCGTGTTGACCGTACGGATAATGTCGATACATATAATCGTGTAATGTAGTTTCAACAAAATTCCTTGTAAATCAACAAAATTACGATTAAAACATCATTATTCTGTATAAAACAGTAAACTCTTGTCCACCCTAGAACGGGCTAGTCTCAGTTGGGTGATAGAATCAAATAATCAAAAGGTTAAGGCTTTGCCATTCGTTTCCTATTATTTTTGTAAGCAAAATAAATGTTTTATAGTAATCAATTCTTAAATAAAATAATAAATAAAACGGCAATGTAAAAAGCAAACCAACTTTTTTTCTCAGTGTATTGCAGATCGAATCGACAGTGTATTCACTCTGCAGAAAAGAGACATACTTGCAATAGTGGATCAGGGCAATCATGTCGTAAACAATTCTAAAAACTAGGGATATTGACCGTATACGCCATTTTTGCTCAAGAAGCCTTTTGCGAAATCTATTATAATAAGCTCTTGCACAATCGACTAGACAGCCCAGCTAGTCTAGGAAAAGTTCAATTTCGTGTGCCACCGCGACTAACGAGGAGCTTTCAAAATTTTTTTGTTGTGTCTTGCAATAGCAACATAGCGTCGAATAGACCTCTTACCAGAATGTATCGCGTTTTTGATAAATAATGTAAAGGATTCGATGTATTTTATGATTCCATTAATTTAATTAAAGAATTGATCATACCTAGCCTATCTCCTACTTCTTAATATTTCACTAACTGCCATCCTAGTGTACTGTATTATATTATACCATACTATTATATCATATCATATTATTTATTATAAATATTATTATCCAATTATTCATATTTCAATTTTTTGCTTTATATAAACCTTTCTAGAACTTACCTTATTACCAAATTATTTTATTATTACTTTTCTTACCCTTATATTATTATGTATATTGTATTTCCGGTGAGTATGGAGGGTATTCCAGTACTTTGAAGCCAGCTTCTTCAATGGCAGCCATAGCATCTCTGGACCTGTGTGCTGGGGCATTATCTAGGTGAAACAAAACAATTTGAAACATGTTAGCTACGGTAAACGCAGCTAATAATCTATAAAAATAAATCGTAATCTATTAATAGTTGGTTTGTTAAAGGAACAAAGAAAGGTCAAATTTGCTTTCCAAGCTATGAAAACCGCTTGGTATAGGTGCAATGGGATGGTCTTTTACTGATTTGCCTCTGGACGTGCAAATGCAGTACGGGGGGGGGGGGGGTTCGAAAACGTTATTATTTTAGTTTCTTTTTCAAAAACTATGGGTTGGAGCTAAAATTTGTTGAAAGTAAAGATAAAACTGATAACATTTCCTATAAGTTTGTTGTGACTTCTATTGTATCGACTACTATAATTTTTTAGGTAATCGCCTAGCAGTCACATGGTTTTAAAAAAACATTTTTCAAAAATTTCCTTTTATCTTTAATATTGTATTTTAAATAAAAAAATGTTACAGAAAAGTTGTAGATCACACATATAAGCCGAATATAACGGCTCGGCTGGGTTAGCTGAAGATAATAACTCAGCAACTGCAAATGCCGATATTATTTACAGCCCATTTTATACTATTTCCTTCGCACACATAATGCTATCTCACTCAGATCGCATATTTCAGATTCACCAAATATTGGACAGACTAAATCGATGGTATTTTTATATAGATGTGGTGTGGCTCTTTGCAAATGCTAGTAAATATACAAATTGGTTTTTTCTCTTAAAAGTTTGCCGACACCATCTTTAACTTCAGTCTGTCACAGAGGCTAATTCGCGATAGCTTATTTTCACCGTAGTTAAAATTAGACCATAAAATTCAGCCGTAATAGGTATAAATTAATACATAGCAGATTCGTCATATTGGAAAGTTAGGTTGTGACTATTGGAAGATACGGCCACACATCACTACATAGTATAAAACAAAGTCGCTTTCTCTGTCCCTATGTCCCTTTGTATGCTTAAATCTTTGAAACTACGCAACGGATTTTGATGCGGTTTTTTTTAATAGATAGAGTGATTCAAGAGGAAGGTTTATATGTATAATAACATCCATTAAATAGTGGAGAAGTACTGCTATTTTTGAGGTTTCTAATGTGATGTCGTAAATAATTACATTTTTTCCGCTTACATTGCAAACGCAGGCTGAACCCTACGAGTTTTATCAAAATATAGTACTAAGTATTGTACACATTGAAAAGGTCTACAGAAAAGTCCGTGATGGTATATGTCTATCTCTTATGGATAACCCACAATAACTTTTTTTTGTCATTTACTTTTTACGACAAATAATGGCTAATTTTCGAAGCGATTTTAACCAATACAGCATTAGTCCTTAACCAATTAAATACCTTGAATACATTGTTCATTTAATATAGATCTATATGGCCCTTTACACCGTATGATTTATGTGAATATTTTCGAAGATATTACAGATTTAAAAATTGCGGGACGTAGCGTTTGCGGCGGTACCGGCCGGCCGCCCGGTGCGGCAAGAGCGTGCCTATAAATAGCGCGTCTGAGGCCGCGGTTTTCCCTATAGCACTTTGAATTTAGCAGCGATCGGACGCGTTTATTATATCGGAGCTCTCCAGCGAGGAAAATAGCAATACTTAGGTAATAAAAACGTGCTTTCCAGCGCGACAACGTATCAGTAATTATAAGTAAGTTACGATAAATAATTGTATGATAGTAGTTTTAAAATATAAATTATATTCTATTCTAAGGTTAATTTTTAAATCGCACTTATAGCAATTATAAGTACCTACATAAGGTGAGATAAGATTAGATTAAATAAAACCATAATTTATGGATTGCAATTTTCTATTAAGATTTTGATTAAAATTTACAGTTAGATCAATTTAATATTAGGGAAATTATTTTCAAAAATCGTGATTTAAGGTGAGATATGTAAGTTCAGAAAAAGTACTTAATAGAATAGGTATCTTTTATTGTTGATGATTGTTGATTATCTTTTGTTTTTAGTCGCACGAATAGCAAATTATTTTTTATCATTAAAATCGTTGTTTAAGTTGAGGTATTTCAGTAAAAAAAAAAGAACTGAATAGAATAGGTATCTTTTGTTTTTTATGATTGCTGATTATCTTTTGTTTCTAAATGGTAAAAATTTAGATATTTTTTACTGCGGCACATACTAATAATATGGCAATTTGTGCATAGGTAATCATATATATAGAACTGAGTAAATTTTGTACAGAAATTATAAAGTCATGTCTGGAAGACGTCGTCGTTCGAACATAGGTCGTAGTACAGTGAATGCCAGAAGAGTACGTTCAGCAAGAGATGAAGAATCGTCAACGGAACGTGAGGCTCGCCTCAGTCAGGCTCGGGATAGATATAGAGCTGAGAGAGAGAGAGAATCTTCAGTAGAGCGTGAGATTCGCCGCAGCCGGGATCGAGATAGGCATACGGTTCAGAGGGACAGAGAATCGTCAGTAGAGCGTGAGGCTCGCCTCAGTCAGCTTCGGGATAGATATAGAGCTGAGAGAGAGAGAGAATCTTCAGCAGAGCGTGAGGTTCACCGCAGCCGAGATAGGGAAAGACATCGAATACAGAGAGCCAGAGAATCATCAGCACGAGTTACTAATTCATGGGTGAATAAAGAAAATTCTGCCATGAATTACGATCCTTCGATTTCTTACAAGGACGATCGTATAGTATCAATAGGTACTATGTCAGTAGTGTGTGAACATTGCTTGGCATTGAAATTCAAGGACGAATCGAAAGGCATGTGTTGCTTACAAGGAAAAGTCAAATTAGAAGAAGTTCTCCCTCCACCTGAACCACTTCACTCTCTTCTTAAGGGTTATCATCAGAAATCCAAGCAATTCATGAGCAATATACGCCGTTATAATAACGCATTTCAAATGACCTCTTTTAAGAGTAAGCAAGTCGTTGAGCGTGGGTTCATGCCTACATTTAAAATTCAAGGGCAAGTGTACCACTTAGCTGGGAGCTTGCTACCACTTCGACCCGATGATCACAAATTTCTGCAAATATATTTTATTGCAGATCCAGATACACAAGCATCTACGCGGTGTACAAGTGTTGCACAGCCAATTGATAGAGATTTGATTAGATCTCTCCAAGATATGTTACATTCTCATAATTGCTACATACAGTCTTTCAAAACTGCGATTGAGAGTGTTCCAGCAGATACTCCTGACTTTAATGTCGTAATCCATGCAAATAAAGTTCCTGTTGAGAACACAGAGGACGATACAATGCGCCTGCCACGAGTGAAGTAGCAGTGGTGATAGCTGGACAGCAATTTGACAAAAGAGATATTGTATTGCATAGTCGTGATGATAATTTGCAAAAAATTTCAGAGTTACACAGATCTTATGACAGCTTACAATATCCTTTGATGCTATGTCGTGGAGAAAATGGTTATGCCATTAATATTTCTCAAGTTGACCCAATCGGTGGTACACCTCTGCGTAAAACAGTGTCATGTATGAACTACTATTGCTACCGTATAATGACAAGACGTAACAATTTCAATACTTTGCTTAGATATGGAATGTTAACAAACCAATACTTGGTAGATCAATATGCGAAAATTGAATCTGAGAGATTGGCCTACATCCGTAATAATCAAACTAAATTGAGAGCTGAAAATTACGTTCATCTTCAGGATGCTTTACAGGCGAATGAACACCGCAACCGCATTGGGCAGTTGGTTATACTACCTTCATCATTCACAGGTGGACCTCGATATTTACACGAAAAATCGCAAGACGCCATGACTTACGTAAGAAATTACGGCAAACCTGATTTATTTATAACTGCAACATGTAACCCAGATTGGCCGGAAATCAAAGAAAATATTAACACCAATTTAACTCCACAAGACAGATACGATATAGTTAACAGAGTCTTCCATTTAAAGTACAGAAACTCCTGCACCTCATTAACAAGTCTCATATATTCGGTCCGCCGCGCTGTCATATGTACACAATAGAATGGCAGAAACGTGGCTTGCCACATGTACACCTGTTGGTGTGGTTAGTGAACAAAATTAGACCAAACCAAATTGACAGGGTTATTTCAGCTGAATTACCGGATAAAGATGAAGATCCTATCCTGTACGAAATCGTAAAGAAACATATGGTACACGGCCCTTGCGGGACTTTAAACCCGAATTCTCCATGTATGCGAGATTCTAAATGCAGAAAAAAATTTCCGAAGTCGTTCCAAACTCAAACAAGTACTAGCGATGACGGATATCCCAAATATCGTCGACGATCGCCAGAACAGGGTGGGCAAAATGCTACCGTCCGAAACCATGATATTGATAACCGATGGATCGTTCCCTATAATCCGCTCCTTTTGAAAATTTTTGATGCCCACATCAACGTAGAGTTGTGCAATTCAATAAAGTCAATTCAATATGTTACTAAGTACATTAATAAAGGCAGTGATCAAGCCACTTTCAGCATACAATCACCAAATGAAGTGGAAAAATATCAGTCTGGACGTTACATCTGCAGCTCTGAAGCTGTATGGAGGATTTTATCATTCGAAGTGCACGACCGGGCTCCCACAATTGTCCACCTTGCAGTTCATTTAGAAAATGGACAAAGAGTATATTTCACAGAGAACAATATACAAGAAGTTGTTAATAACCCGCGGGATACAACATTGACAGCATTCTTCAAGTTATGTGCTCAAGATGATTTCGCGAAAACACTGACGTATGACAGAGTTCCAGGTTACTATACATGGAACCAGAGTTCTAAAACTTTTCAACGGCGAAAACAAGGTACTGCGGTTGATGGTTTCCCCGGAGTAAAAAAACGGATGTTCTTGGCAGAGTCTACGTGGTTCATCCCAACAACAGCGAATGCTTTTATCTGAGAATGTTATTGCATATTGTAAAAGGCCCGACATCCTTTGCACACCTAAGAACTGTACAAGGTGTTGTTTACAATACTTATCAAGCAGCATGCAAAGCTATGGGGCTCTTGGAAGACGATTCTCACTGGGAAAACACATTATCAGAAGCAGCTGTTTGTAGTTCAGCTACATCATTAAGATATTTATTTGCCGTCATAGTAGTGTTTTGTCAAGTAACTGATTCTGTTAATCTATGGAATAAATTTCAAGAAAATATGGCCAGTGATATTCTGATTCGGCGACGGCGAGAGTTAAACTCAGATGATGTACAATATGATCAAAACATATTTGACGAAGCATTATTGGAATTGAACAAAGTAGTGCAATTACTTTCGGGTAAATCGATCAAGGATTTTGGGCTGCCGATGCCAGCTAATACTACTAACTCAGATTTAACTAACAGTGCCGAATACACAAGAGAAACATCATACGATCAAACGAGACTTTTACAAAATATAGCTCAAGATGAGCCACGATTAAACATCGATCAGAAAAAAAGTATTCACTGCATTACTATCAACAATTGATAACAATGAAGGGAAATTGTTTTTCCTTGATGCCCCAGGAGGTACAGGAAAAACATTTTTAATCAATCTGCTTTTAAAAAAAGTGAGATCTATCGGAAAAATTGCGTTAGCTGTTGCGTCATCCGGCATTGCCGCTACGCTTTTGGAAGGAGGCCGAACCGCACACTCCACATTCAAGCTCCCGCTGAAAATCGCCACCGATGATAATAACAGCGTCTGTAGTGTTTCTAAACAGAGCAATACAGGAAAATTGATGCGTGACTGCTCATTAATAGTCTGGGACGAAGCTACCATGTCAAACAAGACGTCTGTGGAAGCACTGGATAGGGCAATGCGCGATTTGCGCAACAAAAATTCACCTATGGGTGGATGTACAATTCTGTTCTCAGGAGATTTCCGTCAAATCCTACCAGTTGTGACTCGAGGAACACGTGCTGACGAAATAAATGCTTGCCTAAAAAGATCCAACCTTTGGCCACATGTCAATAAATTAAAGCTTAAAACTAATATGAGGGTTTCGTCATCTTCACGTGAGAACAGGCTATTTCCAGAGATGCTGCTAAAAGTTGGCAATGGAGAGTTAACACAAAGTGAGGGAAGGATTGACCTAGAAAACCTTTGCGTTTTGATAGACAACATCCAAGAGTTAGTCAACAATGTCTATCCTGACATTGATAACATAAGTTATAAGACAATATCTTGGTTTAAAGAAAGAGCGATTCTGTCACCAACTAACGAACAAGTAGATAAAGTAAATAACTTGATTCTTTCAAAGATTGATGCGCCGACGAAAATATACTACTCGGTCGATACTGTTCTCGATTTGGAAGAAGCTGTTCATTTTCCTACAGAATTTCTAAACTCTTTGAACCCGTCTGGACTCCCTCCTCAAAAAATGGTGTTGAAAGTAGGTTGTCCTGTTATTTTATTAAGAAACCTGAATCCACCTAAACTTTGCAATGGCACGCGTTTGCTGGTAAAATCATTGAAAACTTTCATAATAGAGTGCACAATACTGACAGGATGTGGTACCGGAGAAGATGTATTGATTCCCCGAATCCCTCTGATACCATCAGATTTACCCTTCCAATTTAAACGTTTACAGTTTCCGGTAAAGACATCTTTTGCAATGACCATTAATAAATCGCAGGGTCAAACCTTCAACGTTGCAGGCTTAGATTTGAGCGTTGACTGTTTTTTACATGGACAACTGTATGTCGCTCTTTCAAGAGTGACCTCCAGAGAAAACATGTTTGTATAGTCTAATGACAAGAAAGCTGTGAACGTTGTTTATAAAGACATTCTGTAATATGTTGTAAAAATAAAATAAATAGTTAAAAATGTAAAAAGTAAATAAGTAAAAATGTAGTGTATGAATTTAGATATTCCAAAGATAGCAGAAAATCTTCATGGTATAGGGAAAGGGGGATTGTTTTACTCCAAATTTAACGCGTTCGGGCCACGGGCAGTAATGAATAAATCAAAACTACTGGATCGATTTTAATCACATAGGCTATATATTTTATACCCGTGCGAAGCCAGAGCGGGCCGCTATGTTTTTATATACAACGTTCACAGTTTTTCTGTACTGTATTTAGTATCAGCATTGCACCCGTGCGAAGCCGGGGCGGGTCGCTAGTATATAATATAACTATAAATAGTGAATAAATATACCACACTATATTGTAATAGCCGTTGTAATTGCCGTTTTATCACACAAGTCATTTTAAACCTGGATAACTTCGGTTTCAGTTGAATTCGAAATCCAAATAAAATTTTATTTTAAAGCCATATTTTAACCATATTAATTTTAAAAACATATTTTTAAAATCTGTCATCATTTCTCCTTGTATCTCTTGTTATTGCTAGCTAAATTCGTGTGGGGCGAATGGGAAATTTAAAAATTTGCTTTTTTTCAAATATGAAGACCTGCGGCGGTTTTAGCCATTATAAATTTTTGCAGTCTGTTACAACAATTAATGCAAATGTGTACTGTCAATAACTGAGAATTTAGTCGTTTAAAAATCGAGTCTGGTCAATCGGTTTTAACAATAACGCAAGATCACGCTTTACAGTAAGCAGTTCCAAAATTACAGGAGCTGTGAACGGAAACCTATCGTCATCCACCGTACTCGCAGACCCTGTTCCTTGATTTAATTTCTCTAACGTTTTTACTAATTTTGCTTCAGAAGCAATTAATTTTGCTTCTCCTATTATTAATATTTTATTTTAGACGAAATTCATTACAGGAAACCTAAGTTATTTGTTTACGTCCACTCATAATTTTTACCTAATTTATAAGTTTCCTCTTCATTACATTAAGCGTTTTTTAGTAGTTTGAAAATTAGAGTATTTATGGATTTTGGGGCTACAGTTAATTTTCTTCCTTTTACAAATAGGGGAGCATAGTGCATAAATTACTCTACACGGAGAGAAATGTTTGATTGCATTTACAAAATTCCTTGTTATCCCAACCAACGCCGACCTTAACTATAGGCCTCACGAAGAAATTGGTTGATTTTACCAATTCTTTTCAATTGCTTTTAATTGCTAATTCTTAGCAATTTTAATAAATACTCTACTTAAATATACAAAATGACATTTGTCAAATGTACAAAACATTTACCAAACTTAATTCATTAAAATGTACAAATAATTTACATTATTGATTGACTTTATGAAAAATCAGTTGGTTAGTTTTACAAAACTCAAATGTTATTATAACGATATTTTTTTATTATTTTTCTCTATATACGAAGTAAATATGACAGACTATTTAGTCTCTTTTAAAGATAATCTCGATTAAAGTAATCAAGATTTATATGCAACTTCTGTAAAAGTTAATAAAGAGATTAGTTAAATTTAAGGTAAGAATTTTGTAAGTTTAACAGTGTTCTTGGGTATATTTTACTCATAATCTTTAGTATATTTCTTAGTACGAGTCATCAATTTTACCTGGAATAAATGATATATTTTACTGATATATTTTTTTTAATCCAATAAATGTTTTTGTACAATTTATGAAATATTTACGATTAATAATATTTGTTTCAACCACTATTTTTCGTAGATTTAATTTGTATTCCATTGTATATTTACTAATAAAGTTTTGTACATTCTATTATTATTTATTCGTTACTTTAAATAATAATATTGGTTAAGCTTGATTAACAATTTTTTGTATATTTAATTAATTTTTCTGTATAATTTATTTAAAATTATTTGCTAAAAGTACGAAGAATTAGTACTGTTTTCAAGTGCAAAATTCTTGTAGATTTAATCAGTATTCTAGGGTATATTTTACTATTAAAGTTTTGTATATCCATACTTATTTATTAGTATATTTCGTGTCTTTTACTAAGAATCCTTCTTTTATTTAACTGATAATTTCTCGTACATTTAATGTATGTAGTAGTAATATTTATTAGAAATTATTTGTCAAAATTACGAACAATTATTACTGTTTTCAAGCAGTAAGTTTTGTAGGTTTAATCATTATTCTTGAGTATATTGTACTAATAAACATTTGTGTATTCCATACATATTTATTAGTACATTTCGTTCCTTTTACTAAGAAACCTGGTTATATTTGACTAACAATCTCTTTGTATATTTAATGTAAGGTTTAGTATAATTTATTTGGAATTATTTGTCAAAAGCATGAAGAATTATTACTGTTTTTAACTGTAAAGTTTTGTAACTTTCAACACTATTCTTGGGTATATTTTAACAATAAAGTTTTGTATATTCCAAATTTATTTCTTAGTACTTTCGTACCTTTTACTAAAATCCCAGGATATATTTGTCTGTTAATTTTCGTACTATTTACGTGAACAAATTTGTCAAATTTACGAAAAATTATTATTATTTTTTCCAAGTTTAAATCAGTATTCGGTGGTATATTTAACTAATATTAATTAGTAGATTTTGACCTGTTTTCTTAGTATAAACTTACTATCAAAAATATTCTTACGATGTAAGGTTATTGGTAAAATATTTATGTTAGTATCATAAGTAATTTACAAAATTGTAAATATTTACAATTATTTTTTAAAGAAAATATTTAAACAAATACTTGTAAATATTTTCAATCTTGCAAATTATGACACATGCATTTTTACCAATAACCTTACATCGTTTACACATTATGTTTAGCAAGTTGTACTAAAAAATTGATTAAACTCTACTAAACTTTAGATATTAGTAAATTGTACCCCCGAATACAGATTAAAGTTACTAACAGTCAAAAAATTATAATTGTAGGAAAAATTATTTCACATAAATTATTATAGGAAAACTAAACACTAAATTTACAAGAAATTATCAGGCAAACATAACGTGGATTCCTAGTGTAGAAAAGATACAAGACGAACTAAGGATCAAGTTTCGAATATACAACATTTTATTTTTAAAATATATCCAAAAATACTGATTAAAGTTACAATACAATTCAGTTGAAAACAAAACTTTTAACAATTTCAAATTAATTATACAAAAGCTTACACTAAATAAAAAGAAATTGTAATTACTATAACTTGTATCCTTGATTCTTTACTCATTATTTCTAATCTATCATAAAATAGAGTATGGTGCTAAATAATAATAATAAAACAGAACAAGTAAAATTCGAAACATTTATTAATTATTAATAATCATAAAACTTATAACCTAATTTAGCCTAATTTAGGGTGAGCTATGAATTATTATTCTGAATACCTACACATTTTTTTAACATTTACAAAACCCAACTTAGTTATCCAACTCGTACAAAGCAATTTTAAGGTAATTTAGAGAATTTCAATATACCAATTACGCAAGATTACAATACACTTGGTGGACCTACAATTATAAATTAAAGATTCGGCAGACTAAGGAACCTAAATCAATTTTTGGGTTTTGTCTATTTTTTTGCAAAAATTAAAAAAAAAACGAGACACGGAACTAACTAAATGACATATGACAAACTATGGTTTATAAAATGGAGACTTAGGTTTTTTCGTCCATTCGGTGTCTCGTTTTTTTTAAATGTCAATAAAAAAATATTAGGTATTTTAGTTATTAAAAAAATACCTTAATATAAAAATACCTAATAATATTTTAATTATTAAAAAAATTCCCTTATCAACTTACAAACGTATCTAAAAGCTACAACATAATTTTAAAGATAGGTCTAAATATACTTCAATCTAAAATATTTATTACCACCGGAGAGTGTATGACAAAAAGAAGGATACAGAAAAATGCTTTTTAAATAAATCAATTTCCATTCGTTTGTTTGGGTATAAGTTTCCAGCTGATATGCTAGTAAATGATCATTGTATCCTATACAAGGAATTTTTAAACATATGAAAGTCGTGTCACCACTAGCAGACACCAAGATATGTTTTATTATATAAAAAGAGTATTCAGTTTCAGATGGTATAGTTAAGATGCTATCGATAACATAACGGATACTTTGATATTCAACCCACTGAACTCTATCCTGATTAAAATTAAAATGAGAAGGGATTAAGTCAATAAATTCAGTTGAAATGAAAAGACATGTTTCATACATTTTCAAAGATACTTATTAGATTAGGGATATAACTCACTAGTCGGTATCCATTAGATTGTTTAAGACACGGCCATTCAGTGAATACATCCGTTAGCGTTTTTTTGGTTTCACATATTTTACTTTTTCTATAATCCCAAGACTGAGTCCACTTTTCTTCTACAAGCGTCCATGGTTCTCTGTTGTATTTCAACCACGTCCACGTTTCTTCGGCTTGTTTGTCGTCTAATGCTACATCTGAAATTTCAAAATATTGTAATAGCTTAAAATAGATATATTATGTATATTCAATCACTTTGTCTCTCGTATAATTCATACCTACCTATTGTACAATTACTGTTAAGGATTAAATTATAAATTAAAATTGATAATGGGCGAAAAAGTATGAGAAGTGGGGCGACCATGGATAGTCGAGAACGTACATAGATATTCTAAATCTCTGCCGGCACTAAGGCTCTAATTTGTTATTAGGCAGTTACATCGATTCAATTTTTAGATTATGAAGTAACACTGCAGAATCGATCCGCCTCAAGGACGCGGGTTCAACTCTCGCTTCGGGCAACATGTTGAACGGTTATTTTTATTTGTATTTTTTCAAAGTTAATTTATCTGATGGATCGATTCTTCAGCATTACTGCACAATATAAAAGTTGTAAGTATAAAACGTAAAGCTACGTAATCGTGAGACGGACGAACAGACGGATGGATAGACATACAGACAGACAGATGGTAAGAGAACGAAGTCACCCTAATAGGGTTCTTTTTCTTGCACGCTCTTTAATTATTAATTAAAAGTGATTAAATTAAGAAATATAGAATAAATATAGGATAGAAAAGAGTATAAATTAAAAGTGATTCAGATTGATCTACAGAACATTCTCCTAAATAGAGGAAGAAACACACCCTGTACAGGTTGTTTAAGTAGCTGTAAGTCTTTAATAATTAATTCAGTAGGTGATTCTGCAAATGAAACTGAACAGCTTTTGTTCTAAAACTTTTAGCTTTTCGAGAAACTAATTTCATTGACCACACACATTTTTAGGGGTTAGAAGATTTTTTTTTAAAAATGTACGAGTCGATATTTAAAAAAAAAACGAAAAGTCGTAGAACCAAAGTTGTTCAGTTTCGTGAACAGAATCAACTTCTGATATGGCCTGTAGCTATACAAAATCATCCTGTAGTATAGTAATATATAAAGAAATACTTGCCAAGTTGTTGCTCTTCAGCAATCTTCCTTTTTTTAAAGGCAGGCAGCACCCCAGCTTGACGGAGTAGGCGCAGTTGATTGTAATATCTATCAATTAATTTTCCCTTTGCCGGTATATATTGTCCGGATCCATAAGAAGATGCTGGGATGTGGTATGTCTCCTGCAATACAGTTTTAAATATGTATAATAGCGTGGATTAAGTACTTACCTGATTTTTTTTAATATAGAAAACTGACATGGATGGCTATTCTAAAAAGATAATAATATGTAGGCAGATCCGAGACGCAGATCTTGAATGCCCAAATATTGAAAAAAGATAATATTTGCATATCTATACTGCAATTATACCGAATTCTCTCTGTTCCTTCTTTTCATACTAGAATAAAACGAAACAAAATAATACTTTGAAAATTTTACCTTTAAAAACGTCTATCGTTTCTTGACTGATGCCCCATTCAACCATCAGGTTTAGGAGAGTTTGTGACTCTGTGGGGTTCGCATTATCCATCGCTGTCCGCCAGAAAGGTAATGATCACTTTAGAGCACTCGCGCGCGAATGAAATAATGGTGCGAATGCGGGGAAACAAGTTGACACAGGTACGTATTTAAGTGTTGCCAGACTGGAGGTTATACTTGGGTTTTATATAGTTTGTTACACTTCTGGGGGGTGAGCGGTGGATTCCGGAACGACCGGCAGTGGTAGGTTTAGGACAGCTGTATTGCCACATGTGAGCGTTCACCTGACCACCTATTCACTCCCCCTTCGAAGAAGATAGAAGTTGAGATGCGGTAATCGCGGTTTTAAATAATTTTTCTAGGAAGGAATTGATTATTTTCCTGGAGAGACCAAGATCTTTAAAGAGGTGAAACAGAGATTTGGCTGGCAGGCCACGAGCACCAACTTCCACCGCGTGAAGGTGAACTGTGAAGCCGTTCCGGGTGACGGCATTTGCGAGATCATGGTATTTATTTAGTTTACACTCGTGGTCTTTTGGGATGTTTGGTTCCCATGGAACAGCTAATTCTACAATAACAGTTAATTCTTCCGAGATAGGGAGTTAAGAGTTATAGCTGGACGGAGGGCTGTGCACCCGAGACTTTCAGGAAATTTATACCGCTTAGAGACCGAATCGACTTCCAGAAATCAAACTGAGGTTTCCAGAATCAAACAATTTTCCGTAAAGGGAGTTCCTATATTTTTCATGTTAATAATTTGCAAAACTTTCTTAACATTTTTAAGGTTGTTTGATTTTGTTTACAAAGACACTATTTAAGTTATGTAATTGGTTTACGAAACCTACCAAAACTGTTAGTTTTGTTATCCAATTGAGATTATAAGTGAGAATTATGAGGCTGATTATTGTTAAAATAATAAAATTACTTTTCAGCTACAGATTTTGGTTTTTATTAACCATTGTCATATAATTAACTATTAGTACCAAAGCGTCCCTTCTAATGTACGATTGTGTCCCGTGGGTGAGGCACAATGACACAAAACCAATTTTTCATTAAAACCTTAATATTCTATATATTTTTAAACCTTCATGTTTTTTGTTGTTGGTTTTATTGACTTGAGTAGTTATGGCATATCGATGCAAGAAAAGTGGAATATTTCAACCATTGTTGTTTAAAATATATGAGTTTGATTTTTTGTGTACCAACCTGCCCCGTCTCCCCCTATGGATGTGTACCACTTTCGAAACTACATGTAGCGTTAATGGGTTTCCCTTTGCCACCGTTGAATGATCCGCATTTCATCCACATCTCAAAAACCAAGCTTATCCTTTTGCAAAACAAAATGTCTTCGATAGAAACGAAAAAAGCAAAAACAATAAATAATCACATTTACTGATCCTCAATATAGAATGAGATTTCAATGTATTTTAAAATTTCGAATGATCCACGTTTTTTGAGCTCGCCAACCGCCTAATATTAAAC
>OX155959.1:22248538-22347277 GCA_944548615.1 Micropterix aruncella
GTAAAACTAACAATGTTTGTCAGTTGTTTATACAAATTCAAGGTTTCGTAAAAACAACAAAATTTTGTTTGTAATACCAACAACAAATTGTTTAATTTTAAAGTATTTTTATTGGTCTTTTACTTAAGAAATACTGACTAAGACATTTTGTTAAAACTATCGGAAGCATTTGTAAATTTTATCAAACTTCATACTGTTAGTTCAACTTAAACCCGTTTCGTAAAACTAATCAATCGATTTTGTAACTGGTTTAGTTGATATTACTAATTATTGATTAATTTTATGAATAATTATTTAACCAAATGTGGTTTTGTAAAATCAATGAAACCATTTCTTTCCGTGTAATAGCTTGTTTCTGTAACAAAAATACACTGTTAATATCAGGGGCGTTTTCTCACAACAATATTCCACAACATAATGTTGCATGGGAACAAGTTGAAATATGTATATACAACAATTAATTAAAGTATATCTGTTTAAATTTATTTTTAGAGTATTTCAATATTGTCATCAAACATTTAGTCACCCACTGAATTTTAATTTCAAGGACTATTATTGTATATTATTACTATTATTTTGATTATTTATTGTGGTTTTATTACTCTTATACTTGAATTTTGACCTGTAAGTATAATTTATAATCTGTTTTTATTCTGACCGGCAGACATAATTTTGATTTTATCTGAGTATCCTAACTTTCCTCTTTTTTATAAAGTAGTTAGTTAAAGCTATTTCATTAGGTAGTTGCAGGTATTCCAGAACTGATTTCTCGTCTTTTTGATCTTAGGTAGTTTGTATTTATAACGTGTTTTTTTTTCTTTTTTGTGTTTTTTTGTTTTAGATTACATACACTTTCTTTATTATCTATGAATTTAAACATGAGATTTAACTTTTAATTCATCTCTGGATGTTTGGTTTTTGGCAAATGATAAAATAAACTGATTTGATTTGTTTTGATTTGGTTTTAATACATACAGTAAACTATAGGTATATATGTGCATATTAGCAAATATTCCTTTTAACATAGTCAATCTTCCTGAAGAGCTGCCATCGCATGCGTCGTCGTCCCCATGTCCTCCATCTCCCTGCAACACGTTATCGAACAACAGCCATAATATTTTTGACAGAAAGCTCGGCAGCCATGTTGTCGTGCTGTCTCCCTCATTCCTCCTACCCTCCCCCCATATTCGCCCAGCAGACCATCAATCACTGGCCGGCATCGCGACACTGCAATTCTCGACGTCTCCTTGCCTCGCCTTTTTTTGTGCCACCCTTTACGTAACTAAACTGGAAGTAGGGTGGATATGCGATGTAGCGCGTTGCTGGCTTAGCATGGTGCGACAAAACAAACCTTTAGTATTATGAAAATTTCTTCGTCTTTATGTGCCCACTGGAGTTTCATTTCGATGCTCACCCAGGATTTCAAATTTCAAATTGTTTATTGTCTTAAAAACTAATACATAGTTGTATAGACAGTAGTATTACATTTGGCCGTGATAACATTGAATTCTTTTTTAATGATCAAATTCTTCTACTACTAATCAAAACGTAAAAGGTTACTCGTAAGAATGAAGAAGGTATTATTGTAGAAAAAAATCGAGTCTCACCATTTAGTTTACCAGATTAAAAACACAGAGTAAATTATTCTTTAAAATACCGATAAAAATAAGTTTTTTTAGTATAAAATTAATAAATGTAATGTCAAAAATAACAAAAAAAAGTGACGGTTGTCAAAAAGTAAAATAAAATGTCTTAGTGATTATATTGTAAATAAAAAAAGTGACGGTTGTCAAAAAGTAAAATAAAATGTCTTAGTGATTATATTGTAAATAAAAATAGTCAATAATTAATATGTGCCTACCTAATAATAAAAAATAGTTAATACGTTTTAGTCAAATTGAAAATCGTTTTAAAACCTATTACAGAAAGAGATATAGTCGAGATGCAGACAGTTTTTAGAGATCGTTAATGTCGTACAATTCTCTTTCAATTAGATATAATTTGAATTTATTTTTAAATTGGAGCATTTTTCCTTCACGGCATATATTTTTTATACTAGAGGGTAGCTTATTGTAGCATATAATTCCGACGTAGCTCGGATTCCTTTTAAAAAGTTCTAGATTTGGACGAGGAAGAATCAGATTATTTCTCCCCCTGGTAAAGTGTTTATGGGTATCTGAATGTATCGGCATCTGAGCTAGGTTTTTTGTGATCAATTTAACGCATTCTAAAACGTATAGAGATGGAAGGGTGAGGATTTTAAGCCTTCTGAAATGACCACGGCATGATTCTACATAACCCAGATTACTTAAAATTCGAATGGCCCGTTTTTGCAATGAAAAAATATGTTGCCTTAGATCGATGGTGCATTGCGCCCAGAAGAGAATACCGTAACGGAGAAAAGACTCAAAATAAGCGAAATAAATCGTTTTCGTGTCCTTAGAATTAATCAGTTTTCGTATTTGGCGCAGCAGAAAACAGGCACTAGAAAGTTTGTCACTTAATTGTTCTCCGTGTGCATTCCATCTCAAGTGATTATCTAAAACTAAACCAAGAAATTTGTGAGAACTGACATCGGCTATGTTGTTTTTCCCAATATGTACCTGTGGAGTATTTTGTATTTTATTTTGCTGAGAGGATATAAACATTGAAACAGTTTTGGACGTGTTAAGGGATAACTTGTTTCTCTCAAACCATGCATTTAGTGAAACCAATTCAGCATTTAAAGTTGTAACAACTTGGTCAATATTAGAATGTGCATAGTTTATGCTGGTGTCATCCGCAAATAATGTTGCTTTGGAATGTGTTAAGGCAGTTGGGAGGTCATTTATGTATAAAAGGAAAAGGGTTGGTCCCAGAATACTCCCTTGTGGAACTCCGCACTTTACTTCGCACTCATTGGACATTACATTCTTTAATAATCCGCCTTCGTAGTTACAAAGTTGTACTACTTGTTTCCGATTTGATAGGTAACTGGAGAACCACTTAAGACTGTTCCCTCGGATGCCGTATTTGTCAAGTTTACTAAGCAATATATTGTGATTCACCATGTCGAACGCTTTTGAGAGATCGCAGAAGACCGTGCCTGAATAAAGTTTCGCGTCAACATTACTGTACATTGTTGATAAAATATTATGTAGTGCATCTATTGTTCCTTTATTTTTCCTAAAACCAAATTGAGTTTTTGATATAATATCTTTATTTTCTAGATATTTGACTAACCTGATATTAACTATTTTCTCAAGAATTTTTGAAAAAACCGGCAGTAGAGCTATTGGTCTGTAGTTAGCAATATCAGTTTTCGGGCCGTTTTTATATAATGGAACAATTTTTGCAATTTTAAATTGCTCCGGGAAAACGCCATCTCTCAGAGAAATATTAAATAAGTTAGCTAGTACTTCGGCTATTACAGGCAGTGCAAGTTACACTGTTTCAATAGTAATATTATCAACCCCAGAAGATTTTGTGATTTTCATTGAGTTGACAATTTTTGTGATCTCAACTGCATCGGTTGGTTGCATAAAGAAAATATGGCGGCTGTAACAAATATTGTGTCCGCCTACCTGACTGGGTGTCGTGTTAGAATTGTTGACTTGCCCGATTTGGGAAAAATAACTATTAAACATATTAGCTACCTCGCATTGATTATCGACTGTGTGATTATTTACACTGAGTGTGATATTAGAATGAGTCTGTTCCCTTTTGCCCAGTTTTTCATTCACGACTTGCCATAGTGCTTTAGAATTGTTTTTGGAGTTCAATATATTTTTTCTGATACTGTTTCTCTTAGCATTTCTTATTACTCGCCTATATACTATTTCGTACCTATTTATGTACCCTAAAACATATTTATTGCATTCAAATTTGCGAAGGTATCGAAGAAAGCGCAAATTTTTGGCAGACTTTTTTAATCCTTTCGATAACCAACATTTTACATGACTAGATTGTTTTACCTTGACGACTTTCTCTGGAAAACTATTGTCAAAATTAGATTTAAAGCTATTGAAAAATATAGTGAACAGATCATTAGCACTTTCGTTTTTAGCATTTAATTTTTTTTCCCAGTCCTCGTTAACAAGTTTATTTATGAAGTTTTCTTCGTTAATTTTGGAGAAAATTCTAGTAGTTTTGAACTGGATCTCCTTTTTAGCGCTGTTATTTAATGAAACAAAAATACCTTCGTGATCTGATAGCCCAGTAGAGCAGACCTTCGAAGAAAACAAAGTGGGAGACAGATTTGAAAATATATTATCAATGAGAGTTGCAGAGTGATCGGTGATTCTTGTTGCGGATTGAATATATGACTTTAAACCATACATATTGAGTATACTATTTATATTATATTTTGCTACTGAATCTACTAGGAAGTTAACATTAACGTCTGTACATATAATAATTTTCTTGTCTGCAAATATTTCTAAGAGTTTTGAAAATCTTTTTAAGAATATGCTAATATTTCCATTGGGTGATCGATATAAAGAGAAGACGTACATGTTACTTTCTGATAGTTTTACTCCGCAGCATTCGAAATGGCGATCTAGACAAAGATCAGCACATTGCGGTAACTGCTCGCTATCTAGATTATTCTTGATTAGTACCATGGTTCCACCCATTTTAAAATTATTTCTATGCTGGTAAGCGCCAATATAAAAACCGGGCAGATTTAACGATGTCTTCTCATTTTTTTTTCCAGAATGCTCCACCAAACAGACAATATTGATTTTGTCATTTATTTCTAACAACAGTTCTAAGTCTATTAATTTATTTTTGAGGCTATTAATATTTTGATAAAAAATAGAAAGTGAATCTGTAGCTTTTGGTTTTTTAAAATTATCTATATTTTTATGTGTTATATTGTGCTGGACGAAAAAAACGTGTTCTTAACCGATTTTTTTGTGGATTTGCTGAAAAAGAAATTTTTGAGTTCAAAACGTCGTGCTTGAAAATTGCTTTGGTTGTAAAAACGTTACAGTATTTTTGGTTGTTTAAAATATTATTCAAAACCGGTAAACAATTATTTTCCGTGTAGCCTAGATATTCTTTCCTATACTCCGTGGCTTGTATATTATGTATTATTTTCTGACAAATTGATTGAGTATATGGTTCGGCGTGAGCGTTACTAAGATTTTTAATGAAGGTTGAGTGTTGGAACAGCTTAGAATAACACTCAATATTTCGATTTAGTTCCATTTCTCTTAGGTAATTGCTATATAAAACTTCAGTTAGATAAACATTAGTTTTAAGTGAGCTTTTTAGGCTGAATGAGAGCTCAGTCAAAAATCTATAGGGGTTTTTGTCATTGCATCCGCCCATTATTATGAGATGATCTCTCGACGTCATGTTTTGAGCATTTACCACCACGTCATTGACAATATTTTCGAATGTAGCATTTTGTTTAACATATCCAGTGACCGAATAGTCTTTTTTACCCAACAAATGCCTCAGACCCATAGTGATACCTTTTGCCTGCTGGTCACCTATTACAACAATTTTTCTAGCTGCAATTGGTGGGAGCTCTTTAGCAGGCGGTATTCCAATGGTGGAATCGTTTATTGATAATAGATTGTCCTCAGATTCGTCGTTTCTAATTACGGGATTATTGTTTAAAATACATGGATTATTATTTTCTGAAACTTTTAAGGAAGAGGAGGTAATATTGCTAAATTCAGAAGAAACTTTACTCGCGCTCGGTTTATTTCCCTTTAATAAAATGATAACCATATTTTTATACTTATCGGCCCTGTTTTCAGACTGTTTTAATTTTTCAGTTAAAAGGGTTACCTCTTCATTTAATAGCGATACTTCATTGTGGGCGCTCTGTAATTCGAGTTCCATTAACTCTAATTTTACATGAAGTGCTGGGTTTTCAAAATCTTTGTTATCATTTAGTGTTAGGTTAGGGGCACTAGAACGGCGGGTAAGGTTCAATTTATTCGTACTCATAGCTGATATGATAGAGTCAGATTTGCAGTCGCTGAAGCTGTCAGAATGTATATCAGTAATATTTTGTGGTGAAGGCAGTGGTCCGGTTTTATCAGATTTCTTGGCTGTGCTGGTAGCATTGGGTAGATCATTACGAGATTTTGTAGCCTTAGGATTCTTTAAAATAACAGGGTTTTTTTTAGGAGCCATTACTTTACCACATGAGTTTGTTTTAATTATTGGCAAACCACTGGCAGTTTTGCTACGTGTGCTTCTTGTAATTTTCGGGGGAGACATTATTAATTTATCACTTTTTTTAAATAAAATATGGGCAAAATTGCAAAATGGCAAAGAGTATGTCAATAAAATTAAGGTAAAATACAATAATTTTGTCAAATACTTAGAGAAATTATACGTACAAACTATCAGGAATATAAAATTTGGTGAGACTCAGAAAATATAATTATAAATAATGGTTAATTCAGTATAAACTTATTTTTCTGTTGTGCTGTATTTAACAATTTAGATTAAAATACGATTTTTCTTCAACGAGTATTAGAAACAAAAATAAAGTGTTAGAATTAGATATTTAAATAATCGTACGATATATTTCGGAGCCGACGAATAGCTGCATAAATCGTATTGATTTCCTTGTTTTCCGACGGAATAGCGAAGTCGAAAAGTTGCGTTAACTCCCTTATGATCGACAGATATGTGCTGATTGCGGGTAGCTCGATTCAATTTGGCGACGATTAAAAATACATATTTTTATATTACGTGACGGTGACGGTCAGTACGAAAACAATAGCGATAGACGCCGGTATTGCCGTTTAACTCTGATTTTTATCTGAAAGCAGCCGTCATAATATACGGAGTGAACCGGTCTCTTGATTGATGAACGAAGTGAGTTGTGAACGAGATTCAATTGAACGAATCACTATTTGAAATTTTGCAGAAGTGTAGTTTTTTACTTTCCTGAGTGTTTCGTGGTGATGTCGATTTAGTGATGTTTTGTAGTGGCTGCGGATACTCCGATGCTGTAGCTATATTTTGAGGCGAATATTCGTGAGTAGATTGCACTTTTCACTCGTTGAAATAATTAAAACAAAACGGATTGCTTATCTGACTGACTTGTCTGACTGACGTTCGAAAGGAAGGATCTCCTTCGCTCTTAGCTAAGAGTGAAATCGGCCTCTTTTTCACACTTCTCTCTATCCTCAAAGAAAGGGAAAGAGAAGGTTTTTTTAAAAATTAATATAGGTACCTACATCAAAAACCACAACTTTTAAATCTAAATCTTTTTAAATTTAATTTTTTTACTCAAAATTGCTGAAGATGTACCTACTACAATGATTGCTTCAAACTTGCTGCAGAGAAGGATTGAGACCTATACCTTTATATAAGTTGGTTTTTTTTATTTTATAGTTTTTATTTTATAGTTTGCCAATAAATAGATTTGTTTGTTTGTTTGTTTATACTCTTTATTGTGAAATGTCACAATGGGCGGGTTTATTGTTATATGACAATCTCCTACAACCAACCCTACTATGACGTGTTATAGGTAGGGTTGTATATGTGCGCGTGTAACATGTGTGTCAGTGTGTGTCTTGTTATTGCATTCCATCGACAGAATTGAAAATGCAATTCCCTTAATTTGATCCCAACGGAAAATGGTGACCCAGCCGGGAATCGAACCAGGGACCTTACAATGTAAGATCAGGCGACCTAACCACTATGCCTCCGGGAGAAAATATTGATTTCTTCAAAACCTAACTGAATCACACACGACGTTTGGCACGCGCGCAATGATGCAACATCATTATGCTTTATACATTATCAAGAATGTAGTAGAATAGTTACGAAATTTTGTCATTATTTGGTTGCGTTGTTGCAGTTTGGAAGATCATTATTTAAGCGGGCCACGTATATATTCGCACCGAGTATCGATCGCTATCGGTATTAGTATTGGCTAAAGTGGACCATACCATATGCACCATCGTGGTAACAAGTTATTGATTGTAAGTATGTTATTCGACCTGGGCATACGACCGTCGCCTCACATTTCACCTGCACGTTGCGGAGCTGACTGACATCTTCCGCTAATAAATTAACTGGCTTTTCAAACAATTTTGAGTCATCCGATTCTCTAACTTTACCAGTGAGAAACAGGTTGGAGGTTATTAAGGCAGCCATTTGGAGCCCCAACCAAAAATTATGTATCTAAATACTTGAGATGGTGCAGTATGGTTATTATTCAAGGTTTTCAAGCAATTTCGCACTGGCTACGGCGGGATTCAACACTCTACATCTGAGAAGAGACGTGCTGTCAGTTAGTCATGACGCGAAGATTCTTAAGGGTGAAGCGAATAACCATGATTGCGAAGCTAGAAATATTTGCTTAACACAATTATCGTTATACAGGCAAATCTAGTAGTGCCTACTATTCTCGCGGACAATTAATCTACTGCTAGTGACCTTAGTGGCATATGCAATGTGCATCACAATATTTAAATTCGCTGCTGGTAGCAGAACTCCTATTTAGCAACAGCGCACATTATATTAAGGCGAAAACGGAGCTATATTTACTATTGATATTATTATCAATATTATCATGCTACATTTTTAGAGTTTTATAGCTTGTATATTGTGTATTTACCTATATAATTTATATATTTGCTACATATAAAATAATAATTAATTAGTTTTTAGCGATTATTTCTGTTAATTTTTACTTAAACTCTGCAAAAGCAGATAAACTCTGCATGCCATACATGTATTGATATATACATAATACAGTGTAATGTCCGATCTAGCACAATCTAAGCTTAGTGGAGCGACATACGACATGGTATTTTATTTATAAATACACGACATACTATGGGTTATTGTGTTCCCTTTAAGGATTTTGTATTTTTAAGCTATTTTTTTTGTTGAGTATTTCCTGAAACAAATAATAAATAAATCAGTATTGTTTTAGTATAAATAAATCAGTATTAGCTTTTTGTAAATCCTTGTTCCTTCCTTGTTTACATTATTCTTATAGACTAGGTTTATACTGCTTAGACGAAAGTACCATTATTTAACTGTATGCCACTAAAGTGACGAATTGATTATCTGCAATGTCAATTTGGCGAGTGAATATAAATAATAGAAAAAAAAATTAACAAGGTATGTTTATTTTACTACTCAAACAACAATGTTTCAAAAAATGTCTTTTTGATGGTTGACTAAAATGATGGATCAACATTATAATAATACATATAATTTGAAACAGTAAATACCAAATATGGTATGCGATAATTTTTACCTAGTAGCCACTGTTTGTGTTGCAATATGGGGGCGCCGGTCGGCAGGAACCGGCGCGGCGCCCATCGATATAGGATTCCCAATATATCGATGGTGGCGGCAGGTAATTTATTTATTTTATTCATGGTAAATTACAGTATATAACTTGAATGTAATGGAATCGGCTTTCATTAAAATTAACACCGTTTATAATTTAGAAAAGTCAATCAAAAATTTTGGTTTCATTTTTTTTTTTAAATAATTATTTATGAAATATTACGCCTTTTTAAATAATTACTAAATATTCTTACAGATTAAAAAAACACAAAAATATTATTTCTATCCTTAAGGTCTTGCAGGTTGCAGGTATTGCAGGTAATGCAGGTAGGTATTTATGCGATTGCGTAAATCTGTGCTTTCGAGCAAACTCTATCGACGACAGTGACTACGTGATTTGGTATTTCATTTACATCTCTACGCGATACAGGCCTACAAAATCGACGCTATAATGCCAATACACAAGGGAGCGGAAAAAAGTAGTGTCATGCTGCGACATGAACTCTAGTCCATGGCCGGAATTTATATATCGGACACAGCAACAAAAGAAAAATAGGAGGAGCGTCCATCCCCGACTAGTTTTACAGTCAGCTAGATCTGAGGTCACCCTACAAACACAGGGGTAGATTTAACACGAGAGCGGCGCTTAGTTCATGCTTGAATCGTTTCTTTCTTCGGCATTTCCCTTCCCCTGAAGCTGCCCCGTCGCCAGTCGCCGCTGCCGATTGTCGCCCCTACTCCTTACTCCCCTGACAACTTACCAACTCCACTCCACCAGGGGAGAGACCCCCACCCCCTTACCCCATACCCCACACACGCACATATTATTATGTAAGCATGTACACGCATGCTGTTTGCGTATGGATTTAAGTCTGGAAATTTCCCTCTGCTTTCATGATATCAGATCGCGCCATCGACACTAAACTGGCATGCATTGTTGTCTCTCAAACAATATTTTTTAAGACAAAACTATATTGGGAGGATTTATTTTATAATCATTAAAAACTTCCGTATATAGCTTATGATACAATTCCATTAAAAACAGACTGGCGGTTAAAGGGGTATTATTTAGAAACACACAATTTTTTATCATACCTTCGCTATTCATTATTTTAAATATTCATTTTATTTATGTTAGCTGTGTTTATATTTTATGTTTTTTATGATTTGACAATTCGAAGAAATTAATTAATAATAATATCATATTTAAATTTAAATATTTTAAAGATTTCTCCTAATAATACTATATAATTCGCTAAATTATTTTACGTGAGGCGGTTTTCCAATTTTTGGAGAATTTAAATATTTTACAGATTATTTTATGGAGCTTTAATCATATACTTTCCCCTGTTTTATTATTTTTTTATTTTAGACTGTTTTATTGTTATTTTCTATTTAATATAATTTAAACTCCTAAAATGTTGTTACGATTGAATTTGATTGGTTATTTTTAATTGGTTGTATTAATTAAAAATAAAATAAATAAAAAGCACAAAGAGTGATCTGTAGTTATATATGTAATTTAATTTGTACGCCCTGAGGGCAAACTCTATCGAACCATTTTTAACTAAACGTTTTGTACTCCTAATATAAAATTATACCGTAAAGATCTTGCTTCATATCTATCTCTATATTTGTATTCAATGCCTTCGTTTTTTCGTAAATCGACAAAGCGAATTTGCCCTGTTTCTTTTCTGCATATTTTATTGTTGTCCTGATTGTTCCTTTATTACACGTATATGTAAATTAAATGATATGTAATAAAAATTGTAGTTTTAGAATACGTTTCAGTGCATGCGAGTCTTTATGTCTAGATTAATAACGCTAGTGCTGGCGCGACCCTGCAACACAAGGGTAGCGAAAAGCTGCTTGCATTTACCTAAAAAAAACAACACTTGATTTCGCTCAAAATTAATTTTTTATATCTTTAAGTAAATTTAAAACAAAAATATCTAAAAAATACTTTTGGTTCGTCTGAGCAGCCAGCAAGACAAGGGTAGCAAAAAGCTTCTTGCATTTACCTAAATAAAAAAAACTGGATTTCACTCGAAATCAAATTTATATATAGGAATGAGAGCTGCCATACAAACGGACGACTGATAAATCTTATTTCCAACCGTACGGTCACCAACTTTTTATTGGTCCCCGAATTTAAAAAAAATACGATTACCGGAGGTTTTTTTAAAATCAGGCTATGCGTCCTTGAGTTACAATGATAGAGGCCCTAACGCAAGAACGCGTTGTCCTACTTGTAAAATTCTTTCCTAATTCTGAATTTTCATCAATGGGAATAGCTAATACTAAGGGTACCATACCAGAAATGAATCTAGGGATGCTATAGGAACTGAAAAATCAAATTTTCATCCACACTGTCGCCAAATTTTTATTACCTATCCTAATTAATACGACAAACAGATTAAAGAATGAATTTTTAAAATCAGACTGAAGGGGCCGTAACTTAACGATTTATTTGATTTGAAAAATTCTTTACTTTAATTCTGATTGCTTTATAATTAATATAAACTAGTTAAAAGAGCAAATTTCGGCATCACGATATTATTCATATTCATATTCATATTCATTTTATTAGTATACTGATATACAAGTCAGATACAGATTGGCAAACATCCATACATATTCGCAATCAAACATTTTTTATATCGTAAAGAAAAAATAACAATAAACAAAAAAATACAAGAATAATGTAAAAAGAGGAAATACAAGACAAAATGCAAAGAAATCAATAAACACTTTAGCCACCAAAGCATTTTAGACTTCACTGGAGTAATATTCCTCCAGTGAGTAAAACGCCTTATCTGTGAGGTACCTCTTAAGGCGTCTCTTAAACACGTCAAGATATAAACTATATTGTACCTAATTTAGGTTCTAATTAGCCTTGTAATTCCTGAGACACAGTGAGTACAGGCAGACAAACACACACACATACACACACTGAGAAAAATATAACGCTGGGATATACGGAAATACGCATGTTTCAAGAGGTATTATGTATATAACATATACCTTAGTCCATACATATGTATCAACATGAAGCGCAATGGTGTAAATACCATGTCACGTGCATAGTAACCACACTTCACATTTATTACGGCGCACAATGAGATCTTGCTTTAACCATGCCAGAATGTTATTACATACGTAAGGTTATAGTTACAAGAATCATGTGGAAGCTACATTCTCGTATTACCCGTACGGAGCATGGTGAAACATATAATCGCGTAATGGAGTTTTAACGAAATTCCTTGCAATTCAACACACTTACGATTGAAACATCTTTATTCTGTATAAAACTGTGATAACAAATCAACATTGTAGGAAGAAATTCCGCAATATTTTTCACGGTGCTCACGCACAAAGATATTTTCCAGAAATCTATTTTTTGGATTTCGATATTCTTAAAACGTAGTGTTCCGGTGCAAACTCGAATTCTGAATTTTGCTAGAAAATTTCCATATTTACAAACTTCATGTAACATTATGTATTCAAACTTCAAACTGTAAGTGATAAAAGTCGTAAAAAAGCATATTGGTATGTGCACAGCGACCGCCTCGTAGACAAACACTGCTAGAGTAGGGGAACACGAACACATCAAACAATAGGCACGAATTAAATATCGATAGCAGCGCGTTTCGCCATGGTAGTCGATATGATTGATGAGGTCTCCGATTTCCGTCGATGTGCGATCTCTATTACAATCTTGCCGTTTTCGCCGGGCCGCGACCGCCGAGATTGTTTTCCCATTGTATCCCACGTGACCTCACAACTCACTACATTCAACAACATATACTATCGATTCTAGACAATACGTACGTTTGGCTAGTCTTGTCGTGGCTTATTGTTTCTTTGGGCTTTGTTTGCGCATGGTTCAGTCTGCGTTCTTTTGCCTTTGAAGTATTCGTTGGCTGATGTAGCCAATAATAAAATATAGCTTCTTACCCATTAGGAGCAAAGATAATCGTGCAAACCTTTATTTAAAGTCAATAGTCACTACCAAAATGGCAGATACAGTTGGATATGGCATATTAAATAATGTTTAAAACACGAATAATCAAAATATGAATAAAACAAATAATTAAAAAACATATATCAAAGAAATCCATAGCCTAAAACGAATGTAACAAATAATCAATAAAAATAAATATACTAATAATATCCAAAGACAGAACAAATAAATGATTAATGCTCAATAATCACGTATAAAACGACATTGAATATAATGAATAATAAAACATTATTTAATCATTCTCACAAGGTATGTTTTAATAATAAGAATACCTCGTATGTTTTAACTTTTGGGTTATTATTCAAAAAGTAGGTAAAATATCCTTGGGTTTTTTCAATACATTTCTTAATGACGATACTTGTTTACAATATACCAAAAATCTTTGTTACAAAATTGACCCATTTATGATCCTTTTTTGTAGTTTGAATCATAAGAACAATTTGACTTATAACGTAGGTACAATTTGTGGGTTTCTGTTTTTTTTTTGTTTTGAACGTAGGTACGCGATACGGTGTCAAAGAGATGGCGTAATTTTTATAATAAAAATACATCAAAGATATTTTACTATTTTTTGAATGGCGTCTGCCTTATAAATACCATTTGTGATAGGCCTATGTTTAACTCTATATTTGAACATTTTTGTTACTAAATCTCGTATTGACTTTTTAAGGTTATTAAATAGTTTAACGGTCAAATACATAAATGATTTCTGGATTATATAATAGTAAAACGGAACTGGGAGGGCTTTGTTGGCTTTGATTCGATTGTCGAATCAAAGCCAACAATGTACATCCATGTTAAAGGTACACTCGTGTATATTGATTTTAGCATACACTAAACAACTGGGAATATACGCTGATGTCATAGTAAGAACAATGTTTTTGTTGAAAAACAAAGTGTCTAAAAATGTGTGACCTTTCGTAAATAGGGTATCGTTTTCATCGCCTACTTCTGGAAGACGAATGCTCGGTTACTGACCGTGGCATTCCCTCAAACAAGGATCGCATACGATAGCCTCGAGTGGAAAAATGACACACGCTCAAGGCCGCACTCTCACTGTTAAGAGTATCGCAAATATCGTAGACGTTATATAGAACTAGGTACATATTTCGATTGTATATAACATTTCTGCTCATGAATGGGTACATAAATTCTACAAGAAAAAACAATCATATTTAACTCAATCGCTTTTACATACATATATTACAAGAAACAAGTCCCTCTATATCGATACATCGCAAGCTCTTAATTCAGAATTCCAACGCCAACGGTATATAGAAGTGTCAATTATTACAATAAAATACCACGAAGTGTAAAAATTAACGATAGTTATACTAAATTTAGGAGACGGACTAAACAACATGTTGTCAAAATGTTAATATAATTTGAGTTACTTTTAACAATAATTTTAATTATACCACACTGTGAGACTATCTTTCCAAACTAGTTTTTCCTCTAACATTATCTTGTTTCTATTGAATTGACTTTAGTATAATTTGTATCCTTTACTATATTATAAATATGTATTTGTACGTTTATTTGAATACTATTGTAAAGTCTACTTAGTTAATGGTATAGTTATTTTTGTTAATAGATTTTTTGTTCTTGCCTATAGGTATATTATTTTAATTTGATGTCTCTAAAACCATATTTTATTACACGGAATATAAATATTAATATTATTCTGATCATTTTAATGACTTTCAAGGTTTATTTAAAATGTCTATTTTTATGTTATCATTAATTTCTTCTAGGTCCTAGTACTTGACAATGAAGGTTTACCGAAATAAAACGATCCATGTCAATTATTTTTTGAGATGAGATACTTTTATTCTGAGGTGTAAATTTAAGCATAATGTATTTTTTTCAGAAACTCAACTATATCAGGTTTACACACATATTTTAGCCCTCATACAAACCCTGGCTAAAAGGTTATAATAAAATTTAATATATTTTTAAATTGGAATTACAATTTTTTTGATACCTATTGCCAAATGTTCAATTTGGTGCTAATTTTCTTTCTTATTTCAAACAAAAAGCAACATTCAAGCAATCCAGTGGACCAACATTCATTTTTGCTTGTATAGAACCTGAATAGTTTTAACTTTTATGGATAAAGAAGACATTATCTGCTCTCCTCCACATTTATTCCTTATTTACCTACATTTCCAGCGCTGGCTCTAGGTTGTTAAATACTTGTCGATAATTCCTACATCCCCACCTTTCCTGGAGTAGGGTGTCCTTATCCCGCTACCAAATGGCGGTGAAGCGGGTCAAGGTGACTCCTTGCCGGGGTGGTGCGATTACATATATCTTATCTAATCTAGTGAATTTCCGAACTGGGAGTGTAATTATATAGTAAGTGGTTTAATTTTCATTGCATTCCAACTCAATTATTTTCCATGGTTCTGTAGTTATGGCACCTGATGGCCCACAATTTAACTAACAATATTTAGATATTGGTCCACGGCAGTCATGTCGCAAAGACTTCCAAAAACTGGGCATATTTAAGGTGCATAATGAAAATTTTTGCTCAAGACGCTTTTTACGAATTTTATTACAATAAGAGCTCGGCAATATCCCACAAGGAAGTATATTGGAATGACACCAGAAATAAAACCCCTCTAACCGATCATTATAACACGTACGACAAAGTTCCAGGTGACCCATATCTAAATAAGATTTATTTTTTAAATGAATTGTCTGATAATTTAAAGGAATTTAAACATATTATATATTTTCAAAAAATCCATTCTGGAGATCTGCTTAAAATCAACACGTATAACGACATTTTAAAATACTTTGTAAACAACATCATACTAATTAATGTTATTTAATGTAGGTACTCACTTCATTAAAGTCAATTAGTTTTTTTTTGTATTGGAATAATCTTCGAGTAATTTACTGTTTTTATTTATTGGTAAATTGAGTAACTAATACAAGTTTAATTTAGTATACTTAGTCAATCCTTCACAATTGTAATGTTTGTAATGGAAATAAATACTCTATATTCTTTACGTTTAGGTATATTTAGTAAATATATTTAATTTTCGGATTTTCTAAAGTTGTTCAATACGTTAATTATCCATCATTAGGTCATAATAAATACGTAGACATAAATAAATTTGACGATTCATTGCAATGGAGAAAAATTTTAATTAGTTGATGGTCGCTGCCATCTTGCAATACTCTAAATGAAAGATATGTAATTGTTGACTTATTGATCAGAGATATTTCGTCATCTTCACTATTTTCGTATCTATACTTCCTTATCGTCGTTTGATTTGAAAGCAGTCCTATCGTAAGATTCGCTCTCGCCCCATCTCCTCTTCGACGTGAACTCCCCGGAGGCCTATCCATCACGGCTTTAGAGGCGGCGCGGCCCTCAATGTGACCCAACATGTCCATCATGGGTGTTAGCGTTTGCAAGCATTTCAATCACTGCAGATGGAGCGAATCGACCATTCAAAATATTGTATGATTTTCATGACGAGAGAGTCGCTTTCGAACGATTCCCGGATAATAAATACAATATGATGGTTTAGGCGCGGCGATTTCACGAGTCATCTATCAGATGTGGAGAATCAGCAAGTAAATATTGTCGTGTTGTCTCACATGGGAAATGTCAGTATATCGGTATATATTTTTATGCTGGCCAATATGATTCTTAGTTTAACACTGATTCAATCAAATAAAACGTACAGAAATTAATATACATCTTTAATGAGCTGTAGGTAGATGTATTCCTACTAGAAACTCGCTATGTTATATATGCAAATAGCGCCATCTAGAGCTATCGCCGTCAGTCTTCAGTACCTCCCATAGCCACTAGGGAGGAGTGCCCATATTAACACCTGTGCCCGTTTTTCCACCTTCTCCTCTAATATTGCTAAAATCAAGTTAATATTCTATTCGATTAATATTATGCCAAAATATTATTAACAACTGGCGAATTTTAATATACGATAACTAGATTTACATAATGAATACAACATGCTTTATTGTATACTAGCTGCGCCCCGGGGTTTCACCCGCGTGGTGAAGGAAAATTGTGATAATGATGATATAAAACTATATATCTTTATAAATTATAGCCTATGTGTTATTCTGATGTGTAAGCTATATTTTAGTAAAGTTTCATCAAAATCCATTTAGTAGTTTTTGCGTGAAAGAGTAACAAACATCCATACATAGGTACATTCTTACAAACTTTCGCGTTTATAATAGTAGTAGGAGTCTGAATGAATAAATTGATACTGATAGGTACTCATTCTGCTAAAAAAAAAAGAATATGTTCAAAGTTATTCATTTCGGGACGACAAAATCAACGATTTTATACGAAACCGGTTAACAAGTTATTAATCGGTTGATCATATTGAGAAAAAACTTTTTACCGGTTGTTATTAGGCAAATTACCTTTTAGTTTTATATATGTGTTGAACTATAACTATATCACAGAAAATTAAAAAGTGTTAACACAAAACAATCACAATATATACCTATAGATAAAATTTGGAAGATTATCGCGGTTGTTTGACATTATAAATAGGATAGAAAACGAATTTACCGCGTGAAATTTGTGGAAGTAACCACTGGATGCAGTTTCAAAATCCCATTGTGCTATACAAGGAACAATTCTACTTTCCTCGCATGATCCGGGAAGCCATTGAAATAAAAAGAACCCCGAACTTCAATAGAGACGACGGTTACAAACTCTCTTCTACGTGGAACCCTCTCCTTAAAATGTTCCCGCCGCCGAACGCCGAACGCAAGGACGTAAGACAGGATACAGTGAGTGTTGTGTGCAAGACGGATTTTCAAAGTTCGCGCGCTCCGAGCCCGGCCCCCCACCACCGTTATAACCTACGAATTGGCGGCAGCGGTATGCGGCCTACCTGCAAAACAACGGATTGACAGCTCTTCAGTCTACCCTAGACAACGGCGGCTGCAACGTCACCGAAACGTCGGGTGCTACAAATTTCAAGCGGTAAATTCGTTTTCTATCGTATTTATAATAGATAAAATTTGTTGTACAGTAAACATATACGAGAGATGTATTTATTAAATCCGGTATTGTTTCTTGCTAAAGGAGGTTTTAAATAAGTCCGAACTTCAAAGATTACTATTACTACTAAGACATTTCTCATTATAATAGATACCTATAAACCTTGTTATTGACATTTTTTGGCATCGGTCCACCAAGGAGCGCTAGTCATATTTCAATCTCGAAATATTAGACTTACAATCTTGAAATCTGGTACACAGATTCCTTGTTGGGCCGAAATCACATTGAATCTTAGGTGGTCAGTATATTTGCGTAAACGATTGAATCGAACACGTTGAATGCATCGCACTATCCACGTCCGTGGACGACTATCCCTTTCAAACAGGTCAACCCCCTTCCAGAAGAAACATTAATCTCAAAGTCCTTCCATAATTCCTTTGCTACTTGCTGGGAAAGTTATTGTGTCACAGAACCGATTTTTTTAAGTCCGCATTTGAATGGCAGTATAACCAGAAATTTCTGCGTATCTTTAGAAATTAAGTTATCTGCACGAAAGGTCACCAAAGTTTGTCATCCATTGAGAAAAGTATTTCGATATATGAATCATCATGTTCTCGACATGAAAAAATCTATTTTTAAGTACTTTTTGTAATTATTGTTTCTCTATATACTCATAGCCCGTAAAACAGCGTAAGCATATAATCCTTAAACTTTTCCGTATGTTGTTTTTCTCAAATTTTTGTTTAAACTACAGCAGTGCTCACAACGTAATATAAGGTATCGCTACTGCTCTCGCTACGCCTCTATTGTCAGTGTGACGCCAACCTAAGCATGAGATGAAAGATCTCGCGGGGTTACGATGCCAAGCGTTGTGCACTAACGAGGAATAGCTATGCAAATTTTATCATGAAAATAAATTAAGGCGACGATGTAGGTAAATTTCGAAAATTACATTTTTTGGCAATTTTTGAACAGTCATACTGAAATAACTGATGATGTTAGCCAACAAAACAAAAATATCGTAACTCACGGTACCTTTCTTAAGTAGATAGCTATTTCAGATTTTTTTTAAAGTATTGGAAAATTGAGGAAAATAATTAAATCTGGGAGCTATACAGGAAATTTTCATTTTAGAGCATTTTTTGAAACGTGCCTCACACTAAACTGCACGATCAAGAAACTCAAAAAAAATACTACGGCATTTTAACAATAGTTGTAAAGACGAATGCTTTCGCATAAATTTAAAAAAATAAATTTTTCTTGTTAAAAAAAAAAATATAAAAAGTGTAACTTTCATCCATATTCATTGTTAAATATTACTTATTACTGTGTGTTTTTTTTCAAGTTTGTTTTTTTTTACATAAACTATGTACAATAAACTTGTAGTACTGACGATTATTTTTTTCAAATAAAATATCAGTATATTTTAAAAATAATATTTTGCAGAGCCCGTTTATATTATTTTTGTCATACAATGAGATGAGCGCGCTCTTCTCGCGACGACGCGCTGGCATTCAAAATGCCGCAAGCGACATTGGGTCAATATGGTTCTTATGTGGGGATCAATTACTGATTCAAATGGCATAACAGCCAACCTTTAATAGTGAAATGTTATTGGCTCTTAGAAACGTGGTTCATTTCGGCTTCGAAGGCCGACATATGCGGTTGTGTTCGCGACGCTCTGTTTCATGACTTATTATTACCAAATTGACATTTCGATGGATCGGAGAGTGAAAGTAAAAAAATATCGGTTTTAGATGGCTATTTCACCGTGTAAATGAAAGAGGTTTAAAAACATGATAAATCATATGTTGAAAAATAGAAACAATAATAACTAAAATAATATTTATTTATTTATTTTTTTATTTTTTTATTTACAATATTACTTTTTTTTAATAAAAAGTGTTCATTTATTTGATAACAATGTTTCTTTATGTATAAAAACAAAAAAAATATTTACATATCGGTAGGTTTTGAACCTACGACCGGTGTGATCTTATGCGAGTTTAAAACAAGTGCGCCACTTCAGCTTGCTTCCTGCGAGTCAAAATGTGTGTATATAAGGGGACAGTAAATAATGCCAATACATTTGCGTTAGAGCCATATGACAGAGCTATACACCATGTATAAATATAATATACAATTAGGCTACGATTCTGACCGTTCTAGGGTCGTTCTCCAGAAATGTGGAAATCCGGCGTCCTTTCACTGATTTCAAAGAATGTAATTTTTTATTCTTATTTTTTTTTTATATTTTTTTTTTGTAGATATTGAAGAGCACTGTATAACAGTGTAAAAGTTTTTTAAATATCTGCCATAGAAAAAAAGATAAACGCCTTTGAAATACAAATTGGCGACGGTAATTTGAAATCGTGGCAAAGGTAATTAGGATAACGGTAATTATGATTTGATGGTTTTTATTTTTTTTAGGGCTACTTTTACTATAAAACTAAAAAGTAATGCTAGAAAAATGTTAACGTCAACAAACTTAATAATAAGTAATATTCACCACAACTCCACCAAGTAACACGCACTTTAATTTCGCTGCGAAGGTAATTATGAAATAACCGCAAATTGCAACTTTTCTCCAAAATTAGACGTACCGTGCAATTTATCGACAAAAGTAGGCGCAGCCGATAGGTCCGCTCTAGATCAGTGCAAAGGGCACACTGGGGTAAACTTTATAGCAAACGCCTTCTAGTGATTGGCGTAATAATTAGTGATGTGCGACGTTTTGAAAACTGGCAACGGTAATTTGAGAAATTGTGGTGACATCGGTTCGGAACGTTATAAACGGTATAAAATATGAAATATGATTTATTAAAACCATATAAAATAAAGCTTTTGGAATCGTAGTTTATGGATACATAAGTTAAACAGCTCTATTATTTACAAGTGTGGAATGCCATTCACTCGAAAGTCGAAAAATGGAGAAAGGGACAGGGACGGTAATTAGAGTTTCATGGTTTCACATTTTTTTTCAGGACCTTCAATTATGATTAAGCCACATGTTAAATATTCCAAAGTTAGAGGTACTTTAGTTCTACATGTAAAAAAATATTAGAATACTATGGGACATCGGGAACATAGTTATTCATGCCGGAACCGTGTTTTTACCAATATTTGGAGAACCACCCTCTAATATAGAAAACCGTCAGATAGGCAGAATTGTAATTTAAAAAACAAAACGTAGGTATCTACTTTTTAAAAGCTTTTATTCAACTTGTAATGTCTGTGAAAAAAAATCTAAAAATGCGAAGAAATATTACATCAGCAGTAGCTTACAATAAATGTCAAAACTTTTCAATTGATGAGAAAATTGATTGCCTGTATAATGACATTTTGAACGCCCCGATAGATGCATTTGGAAACCATGATAAATGTAGAAGTTTTTAAAATTGTTTGTCGGAAAATGAAACACTGGATGCAATGAGTTGTTTGATGGGTGACATTATTTGGGAAAGAATACGTTACATAACAACGTAGGTAGCAATACATGCAAGAAGCCTAATTCATGATGTAGATAGTAATGTTCTCGAAAGGTTTAACGGCATCATTGCAAAATTTATTGGTGGTAAGAGGACAAATTACATCCAAAAGCAGTCTTACCAAGCGCGATGTAATGCGGCAGTTATATCATTTAATACTAAACAGCCACTGTCATGATTACATAAAAAATATATAGGCAAAAGTCCCTATGGCAGGATATCAAAAGTGGAATAAAGAAGACAGAGGCATTTAAGTAAATCCATTCTTTATAAAAGAAATAAAAGCAGAAAGTTTTTTTTGAAAAAAAAACAATAATTCGCATTATGGAGAACATTGCAACCAACCCGATGTTCCATCAGAAATATTCGAAAAAAGCAAAGCTCTGTTATTTCAAGAATTGGAAAATAGAAAAATGATCGATTGCGAATTGAAAAACTTACGGTTATTCAAGGTGAAAGCAGCGAGTGGTTGGAATTACGAAGAAAAATGGTAACTGCGTCTAACTTTGGCAAAATTGTCAATAGTTAACAACACACAAAATGCGCCAATTTAGTTAAATCCATGACTGAAAATGGGATTTGAGCAACGTAGCATCAATTTGCCATGGAAAAGAAAATGAAACAACTGCACTAGAATGAAAAATATGTCTAGAAAAAGTGGAAATTCAGCAATGTGGATTATTCATTGACCCTAAATTTCCATTTTTGGGAGCTTCTCCAGATGGAATATCTGATGATTATATTTTTGAAGTCAAATTTCCCATTACAGCGCATAGAATCTGGTTAACGGAAGCGACAAGGAAAAGAAAAGTGACATTTTGGAAACAGAAAGATGGAAAACTTGAAATCAGCATCAAACATCACTGGTACGTTCAAGTTCAAGGACAGGTCCATATATAATTTCTTTTTATTTATTTATTTTTTATTTTATTTCTGGAAAAATACAGCGCATACAATATACATACGTGTGCATAAATTTAGAAAAAAAAGAAAAACATTACGCCTATAATCGTTTATTACACATTTGGATTTCAGCATATTACACTTAAAAAATAATTATAAAATAAACAAAGTTCATATTAAATATAAAAAATATATAGAAAACCGATGGGAGAGGTAGGGAATTGGAAGTGATTGGGAAGAAGGAGTTAGACGATGATGGTATGTGTATATGTATATAGATATAAATAAAGATATAGATAGGTCGTATAGTGGATATATAGATACAGATATTTATTGATGTTTATAGGTATTTATAGATATATAATAAATATTTATAGATATTTATAAATATTTGTGGTAGCTACTGATATGTTGTATAGAAAGTATATAACTAATTACTATAGGTATTAACAAGCTCGTTAGGTGCAATTGATTTGAATAATTCTTTAACGAACGTCGGTTGGTTGAGGTTGAAAATGTCGATGGTGGAGAAACAAGAGTCGTACGTGCATATCAGCCCATAAGCGATGGAATGTTTCCCGTAGTTGGTATTGGCACGAGAGACCTCAAACGTGCGTGAATTGCGAATTAATCGCTGAGGAACGAAAAAACGTAAGTTTTCAACAAGGTATGAACTATCTGTGGTATTGTGGATAACTTTAAAGAAAGTGTGCTGGAAAGAAACTGTAACTGGAACGATAGATATAACTGGAAAGGAAGTGTGCCTATTTACATTTTGGTCTGGTAAAAACGATCTCCTCAAAACCGAATATATACAGACAGATGATTTGATTTGGACAAATGTCATGGAAAAAACTTGTTTGTTTTTATATGGACTGTGTATTACCTGAAATTATCGATCCAGGAGTATGAAGGAATATGGATTTAAGGGAGCCTGAATACACTTTGAAAGAAGCAAATAAAAGAAACGACACGATAAAACGAAAGAAATCGGTTCCTCTCCCTTGTCCAACGCTTAAGCGGTACTTAGTTTTCAGTGATTCCATCACAAAGTGAGCAAAGAACTCACAGAGAATGTACTTGCCAATAACACTCCAAAGCAAAGCACAAGCAATATAGAGCCACCGAAAAGTACACGATATTCCAAATCTGTGCTGAGTACAGATCTAATTAATAATGATGAACAGGCTTTTGAAAATGTATTACCATTTGATGAATTTTAATTACAAAAGTCGGCGCACCACTACAAAGCGACACTGTCAAGGCTACCAAAAGGAAGTCTCAAATGTACTGCGCAATTTTAAATGTATTTATTCGTCTCTTTACATTTAATATGTATGTATCTACTCAGAAATAACAGACTACTTTGCCAACCAGAAATGTCTTCATGATTTTTTGTCTTAATGATTTTATATTTTCATTAATAATTATTTATTTTTAATGAAGTGTATTTCTTTAAAGTTTACAATGATGTGCTTACAGTATCTAAAAATAAATTATATTACTTTTTAATTAAATAATTATTTAATGATAATGTACAAGGCGATGGGTGTCGTTATGTCCTCCTCAAAGAACTATTATACCGCGAATAAATAGTTCGATACAGAATGTTGTTTTTTAATTCGATGCTAAATGTTTTTTCTGCCAAAAAATACTATCAAAAACTGTCACTACAACTATAAAAAAAATACTAAAGCTGTATCTCACGGAACATGAATTGCGATTTATGTCATTTAAAAGCCCTTGGAAAACTGTATCCAAAACAGTTAACGGCATTTCTCCAATTGTCATCTATCACCATTTAAAATAATTTTAAAATGTCGAAAATTAATTAGTGACAGGTGACTGTTCTTAATACAGTTTTTCAGGGGCTTTCAAATGACATATCGCAAATGAAATTCTGTAAGATATGGCTTCTGTCAATTTTTGACAGTGATAGTTTGGTTTAACAGTTGACAGCCAAAATCTAATGGGCGCATTCCAGGGTGATACTATCCCTATGTTCCAAATTTCAACTCAATCGGTTCAACGGCTCGGCAGTTATCGTGAGAGATTACATACAGGCAAACAGACATACATTTCTCTGAAAATGGTCTTAATCATCTTGGTGGACCTCAAAATGGACATCTCTATCGTTATCTAAACATTTTTTTCCGCACGATCACAACACCTTCCCTACCAGTGGCAGCCGGGAAAGTAATATAATGTTCAAGTTTAGATGATGATAAAGCGTAGCCTTCTTCACCAGCGTAGGTACATGACACTTGCATAATCCCAAAATATAAATCCCATTGCAATAGTGTATACCTAGTGTGTATAGTCCAGACATCGATAGCGAGTGAATATCGCTGCGAGATGAGTCAACATAATAAACACCTGCCCCGTCGCGAGGGGAGGGGGTAAGTAGGCGGGGCTTAAAAACTCAGATACGGTTTATTTTTTAAGTAGTACGTCGCCTTAATACGCAGCTTCTGAGAATAATCCGTAAGCTTTCCGTCGAGCTTGCGGATGAACTACTGACACTCGCGCGTTAACGGATCGGAAATCTACATAGAAGTAGACAGGTGAGTAACAGTTCTTTTGGTCAGGTTTCGGTCAGGTGGTATGTACCTGACATATACAATATCCGATAGATATAGGTTGAGTATTAGATCTGTTGGAACTTATTGTATGCAACTTTTTCTAAAAACTTCCCTCTTAAAGCTATTTTTGGACAATAACTCAAATTTAGGAATATTTCAGAACAGGCGACCAACGAGACAAGTTCTAGAAAATAGTTGGACAAAGACATTACTCTTTCATTGCGCCGAGATTTTACAATCTGATCAATATGGAAATAAAAATGAATTTGACATTTAGGGAATTCAAAAATAAATAAAAAAATGGTTATCGAATCATGGCAGACTAACCATACATCAAATGTTAGAAATAATAGTTTTATAAAACTTAGGTGCACAAACTATTAACATATTTTTAAACATGTATGTTGAGTATGTATATTTTAACATTGAACTAACTACCAAAAAATATTTGACTTTGACAATGAATTGTACTTTTTTGACTAGGTATTTTTATATTAAATCCTATATTACTTAACATATATTAAATATTAATGGCTGTTTCTTTCTTTTCTCACATATAAATTTATTCATATTATTTAATCGAATTTTATATTATATTTATTGCCGATTATATAATGGAATTGCATTTTATTTATTAATATTTCTTTTAATATTTTTTATTATTATTATTTTTATTTATTTTTTATTTGAAGACAACATTTTAGGGCAATTTAGTGTTATTAGCTTTTTACTAAAACTTGTACATTTGTAAGCAATCAAGCAATCAAGCAAACTTGATTGTAATATTAGTGTCCTGTCCACCCTAGAACGGCCTAGTCCCAGTTGGGTGACAGAAACAAATAAGCAAAAGGTTAAGGTTTTGCCATTCGGTTCCTGTTATTTTTGTAAGTTAATCAATGTTTTATAGTAATTCATTCCTAAATAAAAATAAATTTCCTAAATATTATAGAGTATTTAGAAAGGCATGTTTCCGGTAAATTGCGTGGTCGGTTCATGGATTTTTAGATGGCTGCCTCGTCGTATTCAAAGTTAAATAGCTTATTAATTTTAGCTTGTAATTTATTTGTTTTGTGTCACGCTTCTTGATGAAAGTGCAAAATGCTTTCGAAGAGTAACATTTTCTTTTGTAGGGTTGCTTACAGGCGTTGTTTTATGTTTCGAGATGTTTCTTCATCTGAGGATAGAGGTACGACGTACTTGCATAAATCGCAGCTTGCTGGATTACCTAGCAATCTTGAGTTATGGCAATCGTGCTACACACTGCTTTCACGGTTTAAATTGCCGTAATGAATTGTATCGTGGCATTCAAAAGCATTGGCACTGCACCACTGTGATGTTACAATAATGCTAAGTAAAGGCTCTCAGTTTAATGCAGAGAAGCAGCTTGTACAATATTGCCAGAATTGTAAAGTCAGCAACGACATTATACATTCCAGAAATGGCCATACACCATAATGCCTCATACATTATCGAGCATGGTTACATCGTCTGGTCCGAACCGTGTCCTTGTTTGGCCATTATTTTATCCAGGATGATTGATATTTAGGGAGCACATGCCTCTTTTTTCTCAGCGCAGTAAATCATCATTCAGCCATCGCCGTAATGGTTCCCCTAATTCTTACTGCCTTTTAGTATATACGAAACAGTCGCATTGTTGACAACATGCTAGATGTTTAAATTTAGTCAACCTAGCACAGTCTCCTCTATTGTTTTGGGAGTCAAATGTTCCTGTGCAGCTTGGGTCATATAATCTGCTCGTTATCCTTGGTCGGCTCAACTCACAGTTCAACTCCCATTCGGTAGCCTCCTCGAAGAGGGTCAAACCTGAAATGGCACGGTAGGTTGATCGAATGCTCTGGGGGGATGGCGTTAGGGCGCTGCTGGGCGGTTTGCAAATCGTGCGGTTTCAGACAATCAATCAAGTCTGATAATGGTCTTATAGGTTTCCTAAGAAGTGGGGGTGGTAGTGGTAGTTGACCTGGTAGCCTGGAAAGCATGTATGTACCTATATTTATAATCAAGTACGGATATTGACTAGCTCTTGCGAATGCGGTAGTTGCACTCGCAAATATGCATGCGTGTGACGTCATCGTTACCGTCATCGTCATCAACGCTGCTGGTGCTAATTAGCAAGCGGCTTGGAGCCGACGCGGACGCGCGCGCATGATTGATGGTGAGAGCTTCTTGAATTGCAACCGCGCCGCTCCTTTGCCTGTTTCTCCGTCGTCGATTTTCCTGCCATGACAATGTCGAGCTTTCCGTCTTTACTGCCAATTATTTCCTTGGGCCGCGCCGCCGCCGCGCCGCTTTCTACATACATTCACCGTTATACCCACTACACTCCGACTTAAAAGAGAGATTCTCAACAATCTTTAGCTGAAACGATTATTCACTCGCCGAAATCTTTCACTTTCCGTTTCAGCATTAACCGCCCTACCATATACGAACGTATATACGTGGTATGTAAGTCCGCTATATATATATATATATATATATATATATATATATATATATATATATATATATATATATATATATATATATATATATATATATATATATATATATATATATATATATATATATATATATATATATATATATATATATATATATATATATATATATATATATATATATATATATATATATATATATATATATATATATATATATATATATATATATATATATATATATATATATATATATATATATATATATATATATATATATATATATATATATATATATATATATATATATATATATATATATATATATATATATATATATATATATATATATATATATATATATATATATATATATATATATATATATATATATATATATATATATATATATATATATATATATATATATATATATATATATATATATATATATATATATATATATATATATATATATATATATATATATTTATATATATTTATATATATATATATATATATATATATATAAAATAATATATAAAAGTTACTTATCTGGTCCACCAGGACCCCAGATAAGTAACTTTTCATGAATCTAATTTTATATATTATTAAAAATAAATTTAAAAAATTTACACTCTTAAAATATCGATATACATATATATATATATATATATATATATATATATATATATATATATATATATATATATATATATATATATATATATATATATATATATATATATATATATATATATATATATATATATATATATATATATATATATATATATATATATATATATATATATATATATATATATATATATATATATATATATATATATATATATATTCACTATACGACGTATCTGTATCGTATATTTATATAGATAAATACAACCGTCCAACTCCTTCTTCCTAATAAGTTCCAATTCTCTGCCTATTTTAGCGGCTTTGTATTTAAAAATTCTATATTTATTCAAAATCAGTATTTTTTTATCTGTCGATATTTTTTTGTGTACACACTAGATTATTGTCTCCAAAATGATAAAATAAATAAATAAAAAATAATGTATCTATATAAAACCTATATCTATATACATAAGTATCTATATAACACTTCATGTGTCTTATAAGTATCGGAGTAGTAACTAGTATCGGAAAACAGTTCACATGAACGAGACAGAGCAGTACGTTAGAGTCGAATATAATATAAACCATCGTATCTTTTCCCGCACATAAACTACCTGCCAAATATAAAACTCTATGAATTAGTTGAAGATATTCTTTCCGGTCTTAAATTATGCCGCTTTAAGGTAGCTCTATGCTTGAAAAGTACGGTATAACGTATTGCCCTGTCTGGCTGCCATAAACTGATTCCTATTAAAATCGCGAAGAAACGCAATCGGGCCCAGTATATATACTTAATAGTGTTTAATTCCAGAAGCTGACCTGTTTGGTTAATTATATTTAACGTGCCATAAATATTTTTAATAGAAAAATTAATTTCACCTCTTCGTTCAGTTAGCGAAACGGTGGCTTCTATACTTGACTGATGGATATGTCGGCCAGTAGACAGGCGCCCGTTAGGAGATTTGAGCATTACACGGTTCACCGTATTTACAATAAACTACCGCGTGCATATTCTGTAGTATGCACTCGGCATTATGCCAAATTGTAACCTGCCTATATATTGTAGTGCTAGAGGATAAACCTTAATATGTTTAATAAAGTATGTTTTATTTCTATTGATTCAATTGCTTTGTTATGTGAAAAAATAATCTGACAAAGAGGTACAAAATAATCTGACAACCACTAACGACAGAGATTTCAATATTATTACAATAAATAAAATGTAAGTTAAATATAACCGAATTTAAGCGTCACCTTGTATATTTTTTAAATAATGAAAATAAGTAAAACTCTTTTAATATAAAGAGTTAAAAAATATAAAAATAACAAAAACACGGCTGCCGTTACAGAAAGTATACTGTTATATTTATAATTATTTTTACTACGATTTTTTAAGGAAATATTTGTGTTTTATAAATATATCCATACCTATAGATACAAGTAGGTATATTTGCGATATGTACTGAAACAGACCTTTCATTTGACACTAAACACGATATATTTATGTTAATTTATTGACATTTGGACATTTAGATAACTACATACCTACTTGATATTTGAACAATTTAGGTACTCTGTGACATAACGGTTCTAACAATACCACACACTCTAAATCGATTCAAGCGTTTAAAAGTTATGGTGTTATAAATAAATGGAAACATACATGTATGAACCCTGAACATATTACTCTTTTGTTTTTTGGGCAGTCGTGTAAAAATCTGGATTAAAAGGGAATAAAATACCTATCCGCTTGTAGTCTAATATGGAAAAATACCATATTAAAAAATTGTTTTTCATTTTATACTACTCGCATTACAATGGTGACAATTTAAAATATATGAAAAATCACTAAAAAATAAAAAGCAATACACCATCCTAGATATATCACCTTTTGTGTGACCTTGTAGACTATAATGAAAAACAGTTTTAACGAATGAAACGAAAATTATTTTTACATCCTCTATCACTCGAAGCGAAGGCTGCGGATATGGAATCTTAATAATATTCTAGATTTTAGAACTTCTCACGGGTGGGGTTTCTAATTTGACCGCAGTTAAAACTAGCAAAAAAATCGTAATAGTCCCAGCACACCCCAAAAATTACCTATTTTTCATATATAATTGCCGGAAAACCTAGAAAATAATATCGAAAAATCAACATTATTTGCCGTACTAAAAAGTATTTTTTTATACACTCTACCTATTTTTAAGAAGCACAGCCTTATTAAAAAACTATAACTGCGAAAATAGTTTTCCGTTTCCAAGAAAACTAGAACATTCGAGGGAAATATTGCACATTATTAAGAATATATATTGTAATGTACGAAATAACCAACGTCGCCGGCGGCCATGCGATAAAATGCTATTGGCCCTATCTATTGAATAAAATAGTAGGTATATAAGGTATATTATAATGAAAATTGTCATACCAATTTTCGTACCACATGCGACCGTACTTTTAGGAATCGATATAAATTTACAAAATACCTTATTTTTTACTTCCTGTTTATTTATAAAATAAAATTGATCAGTGAGGTTTCTCCTTTGGCCACAATTATAGTCAACCTAACCATCCTCTGTCATCGACTATTCGTAGGTAAAGGTATCCCATGAAACCGAGGATGTAAATAGGCCATTTTGTCGGTACACGTCCTAGGATTTATAATTGTTATCGTAGGTGAAATATTCATTGATTTTATAAACAGGTATGTTAAGCATGTAATTATCAGTTTTTTTTATCCATTTTTAGACGGTGGCGTCCCGCGCGCGCACACGATAACTGTAATAAAATGAAATCCATAAATTAAAATAACCTATTTATAAAATCAAGATAAATCACATCCACAGCAGTATCGCTGCGAAACAGCAGTTTTGTCAGAAGAACGTCCAACCGTCGATTTCTTGCTTTTTGAAACAAAGTTCATAGATAAAAGTTTTTTTTTATATACCTCATAAGTTAACCTCATACCTAAAGACAATTATCTTACAGGCGGCCCTATTTTACAACATGACGTGGTAGTACTCAGGCAGTCACCCATTCAGGTACTGACCGCGCCCGACGCTACTTAACTTCGGTGATCTGACGGAAACCAGTGTTCCAAAGCGCAAATATATAATAAATGATTATAAGATGCTCCTAGTCATTACAATGAATAATAAGCAGTGACAATTTTACGAAATTCGTGTAAAATAAAAAAAAATGTTTTGCATATTTTCTTTAGTTTGCGCCACACTTTCGCTATTGGAGTGTTTAATGATCTACCTGAATGTTTCCTTTAGTTTTAGCTGCGGCCAAATGGGAAACCCGAGCCACTTGCGTCATTGCGGCGTATGGTAAAGCTTTCAGATTGATCGTGTGACCGCGACCACATGGCGAGGCGTTCGCGTGACACGTTGCGACATGCCACGGCGCGACACAGTGCGACGCAGCACGACACGACACGACACGACAGACACGAAAGTCCGCAGCGCGGCGTCCATAATGAAAACGACATGGCGGCTACCGAACAAATTTAATTATGCATTTACTCTGCGCAGGGGAAGCTAAAAATGTGCGCCGCGTGACGGAATGGCTTCATCGCAAATCGATTTACAAAGGCGACTTCTACGAAGAGTCCATAGAAGTATCTCTGGCAAATACACCTACGCAAATACACAGACTTAAAGGCCATAATGATGTTGTTATAGAAACGAATACCTACTTTGCATAATCTTTAAACTGAAAAAAACCAGAAGAAATTGCATAAAAAACCAACAGCAATGCAACCAAACTAGGAAAATCATTATTTTTTAAGGATATACATACATACATCACATATTGAGCCCCTCAATGCTAAACTTGACAAACTAGATATCTTCTCAGTATGTTAGTAGTTACTAACATCAATTACTGTCATCAGTAGTTGCTGTCATCAGTTACTGGTGAAATCCATTCGTGCTCCAGCGATAAAAGCTCAAACATACCTAATATGAATCAATAGGAAATTAAAAACCAATTCCCATCTGAACGTTTCTTTATGGACTTTTAAGTGCTTGAAATTCGACAATTACATAAGTATACGGACAATCTTAATGTACTATAACACGTGACCGTCATACTGTAAATTTTACTCCTGCCGTAAATTTTATTGTTTGCCATAAATCTATACTAATATTATAAAGAGGTAAAGTTTGTGAGTTTATGAGGTTGTAGGGAGTAATATCTGGATCTACTGAACCGATTTTGAAAATTCTTTTACCAATAGAAAGCCACGTTATTTGTGAGTGTTATAGGGTACATATTAATCCGAAAAATGAAAATACTTTTTTGTGGTAGTCGGATTTGCAAAGTAAGTCGGAGAAAAATCGGTCGAATGTAAACGTTTCTTACGAACGCTGCCTTAACGATGAGAGACATATGATTGAGTTTCAGTGAACACTTGTAGAGCTTGATAATGCCTACAAAATAGCCAAGGAAACCATATGCCTAACTTTTATATTTAAGTCACAAAAAGTAGTTTTTATATTGAAACAATAATTTAATCGTTTGGTCAAGTTTAGTGGTGATATTATCAACACTCATGAATACTTATCAAAATAAGTAAATTTATCGTCTCATGTATTTAAAACAAACACATTTTCCTTTTACTGCATATAATTTCTCTGTTACTGCATAAATGGTTAAAGAGATAATACGACATAAGTATGGAACCGCGACCGTATCTCGGGTTGGAACTCCTGAAAGACAATATAGTTTGGTACCAAATAATAACATTACATCTAATATAGTATACAGAGAAGTGTTTAATAATTAAAATACACATAATTTATTCAATCAGATCATTCACTCATTTGAAACCCGGTAATATAGCCAAATTAACATGCAAATACATACATACATATGCAGTAAAAATATAATCCTCCTTTTAGCAGTCAGGAAATAAATCATAACACTCAGTACTAACCAAACCACACTCATAATTTCATCACAAGTAAAAATGTTTAACGCCCAACGAAGTGGGCACGGGACATCTAGTAAATAATAACTAAGCTACACTGAATCCAGCGACACAAGATATCGAGACCGACTAAGAGTGCGCAAACTAAAATCAGACTTACCACCAAACATTTACAATATACAAATACTAACTTGACAAGAGGAATGTGAGGAGTTCATTTGGAAATCACAATAGTTAAGATTACAAAACTTCCCAGGGCTACACTAGAACGTTTCAACTTCTTTTCTCATTAAATATTTCAATTATTAATTTTGATTACTATTAGTTGTAGTTATTATTCAAGTTTATTACGGTACTTTAAAGATGTCACGTTAATTAACATAGCTATAATATCAAAATTTACGTTGTATATTTTAGGAATATTCTCTGTCGTTCCTAGATACGGGTCACAACTAGATACTGAGCACTGAGTATTTGCCACATGTGCGTGTTAAATTTTACCAAAATACTTTATAATGTCGACAACATTTTTCAAAAAATTTCAACGTCGACAGATTTAGATTTTATAAGATAATTTTTTTATGCATTCTCATTACCATTTATGAGTTTTATACAATTCTATAATTGCAAGGACCATTTTAGTACTTGACATTTAAATAATTCTTTTGATTTGCTATTATAATTTCTGACAATTGAACCGAAAATTGACAAATGAAACATTTTTATTTATTTTATTATTCCAGTGACCATTCTAGTACTTTTTAGTTCATTTGTTTTTTGTATGATTTTAGATTTTTTTATTTCTGCTTGTTTATTATTTTAATATTTTTTTATTACTAATTTTTAGATCATTGATATTAAACATTCACTTTAATTAGTATAGGAAATTTTACTTTTGGGCGATGCAGCCTGGCGTGAAGTAGGAAACTGAAAACTGTTTGTCTCTTCTTATTTCTCCCTTGATTATTTATTAGGTAGGTATCAACGCATTTTGTTAAATTTGTTATATTATATATTTCAACAAGCTGTAAAGATTTCATAAAAAATATTTTCAATTAAATGGAATTTAATTGAAAATAATATTAATAAAGTATATTATTATATATTTTTAAAAAATGAACAAAACCACCCCGGCCCGGTTTAAACAAGGGTAGTAAAATCTGATTAAACAATATATTATACTATTCTTGTAGTAGTTATAAATTTGGATAAATTAGAGCAGAGCTATTGTATAACCATGCAACAGCAATGTATACCTTACCTACTTTAAAAACAAACACAGATTGTTAATGGGTAGTTAATATGTAGATTATAGTTAGTATATACTTTCATATTTTCTGTAAAATTACTTTCCGTCGTTTATTTTCCTTTTTAACAATTTGACTTTTTACTTCCAATGCTATCGATCTCTAGTATTTTTAGATATAGTACAATGGGCAAGGATGTGTAATTTAGGAAAACATCTCACAATGAGTCATGAAATTCAACCATAATATGATTTTCCACCTCGTAATTAAAAGGATGGAGCCATGTACAACCTAATTGAAAAACCTAATGTATTAGAAAGAGAATCGCACTTGTAGTCACCAACGTTTGTCAACAGACTTGGACCGCACTGATATAATGATGATTGTCCATTTGTAGCATACGAAAACTTACCTACATCGAATCAGATCATTAATCAACTTCGAGTCGCATGAATATTTAAAGCTTATTTTGTGATAAAGCGTGGAACGAGGGTCGATTCATTCATTTACTTTACCCACTCCCCCTCCCTTCTTTTATTGTAAATACAGAAAGAAATGTAAATATAATGCAATAGTGATATAGGCAACTCCGGTAGTTAAAATACAGCTATCGGATGAATCTTAATTATTGTCAAAGTATCTCATTGTTTTTGTGATTGAAAAAATCGCTTCGGTCACCCAAGATTTCGCCTAATTTATTTCATCTAAATAAATTAATAATTTTATCAATAAAATCGGTGAGGGCCCTCTCTAGGCCGGCGTATCAAACCGTTTTTTTTGCAACCGCCTCGGGCGGCACGTTTTGTTTATCGGCTAACGGCGGGGTTGGACTAAGCGCCAACAGATAGCGTTAATATTTGATTAAAATATATGGTGGAATAAAAATGTTATTATTGTAGTTTGTATATAAGATATTCCAACCAAAATTTTATACCTAATCTGATTTCGGCCCAAATATGTGTACCAACTTTTAAGTCTCTAAATCCAATATTTCGAGATTGGTATATGATATTATACCCCATGGCGGTCCGATTTCAAGAACTGCTATTTTAACTCTTGTCATGACCAAATGATGCCTCCATGCCAAATTTGAGCTCAATCGGGTTAAGCGTTTGGGCGCTATCGTGGAGGAATACACACAGACACACACATAGATACTTTAACATGGAAATGGTCTTAATCGTATCAGGTGGGCTCTAAATGGATACTTTCGTCTTCATCACGAATATAAAATCTTGCGCGTTCACATTACTTTTTCACCTCGTCGGTTGGTAGGTCGGAAAAGTAAAAGAACAGTACCTATATCAAAGGGCAATCGAGATTTCTAATATCATTTGGAAAAATCTGGAAATAATTTTGTAAATTACAATGATGCTTATAGATTTTCCTACAGCATAGAAATATAATATAAGGAGTTATTAATTGAGGTCATTTCTGTTGATTAAGTTTTAATAGCTGTGTCTCGCGTAGTCACCGCTCGTAATCTTGGATTACACTTTGAAGAACACTTTACCTTCGACTGCCATATTAAATTCAAAAATAAGTGGTGTGTTCTTCGTCTATAGCCTGTCTGTCAGATCAGATAATATTTTCAAGACAGTCCTATTCAATACTCTAGCAAAGGGAACGCTATACGGTCCTGAACCTTGCTGTGGCGTACCAAAAAGCCTTGCAAACCTAATGCTCAAACAAATATGTTTGGAACAATCCGTCAACCACTGAAACAACACGCCAGGGTTGAATCATTCCAAAGCGCTAATTAAGGCTTACGACCGTAAGATTTTTCCGTGAGGCCTTATCGCTAAATAGGAAGAATATACACATACTGGTGAGGGCGCTCACGGAGCGTTGTGGCCTGAACAAACACATGTTCAACCTCAACCTCCAAGACACGAAAATGTGCAGGTTCTGCCAAGGGGCAGAGGAAACTCCCCAGTACCTCATGTGCTAGTGTGGCCCGCTGATGCGTAAAAGACACACCCACTTGGGTGGTCATTACCTCCAACCTGAGGAGGTAAAACAATCTGGCTCCAAAAGCCTGCTGCGGTTCTTAAATGACACGAGGCTTAGCGCAGAACTACAGTAGCTGGCGAACACAATAGATCAGCAATGGTGGCAGTGTTACAAGGCTCCTAAAGACCTTAGAAAAACTCCACTCGACAAAAAAAAAATTAAAAAAAAACGAAATATCTAATATTACCGATTCTTTATTATGACGACTGTATACTTACGCAAAAAATACAAACGAATTATACCAACCATTAATACCAACTAACAAATGTCGAATGAACATTTTAAAAGTATATTTTAATTTGTTCAGTTATAATACTAACCTCATTAGATTCTCTATCTTTAAAATAAGTAAGATACTCTAACTAGTATTATGCAAAACGCTTTTATAAGTAACAGGTTATTATTAAATACCTGTTACTTACGGTAACTGGTATATCTATAACCTATAATATATTGTGAAAAGTCCGAGAGCGGCAAATTCGCCAAAAGGATGCGAATGTAAAATAAATATAAAATAGCCCAGAAACAAAGACCGAAATATATTTGGACATCACATATTTGTTTAAACTACGAGTTGACTGTAAAAAAACAGCGCCTGCGTTTTAAAATAATTCCTAAATAATCCCGATCACTAAAGATCTCTAAAGATCGCGATCGCTTGCAATTTACTAATCCTTATGAAAGACCCCTCGAACTAAGTAACATATTGAAACTTTCGATACAATGCGTGTTAAATTAGTTTTTATATTTATATTACTCAAAATATCTAGATATACTTTATGTACGTGATCGATTAACTACTTTAGTATTAATCGAACACATACGCCATTGCTTTACATTGCTTAAGAAAAGTAAACCAGATGAAATTTCAAAGGCTGGAAAACGCTTGTATCAGATTTTGGATTTCCATATTACGGTGATACCAGGGAAGGGCCATATCTGAATAGTTTTAGTTTTATGTTTTTTGAAAAATAAAAGCATTATTTTTTTAAATCTAAGTGAATCCTATGCTCGAAAATGATCCCTTCAAAAGCACTACTGAAAGCCGACCAGTAGTAGTTTGATCGAAGTCCGCTGGCATACAGCCGACTGTTTCCGGTGTGAGAGCTGTCGCGAAGAATATCGTCGCGCTATTCTTTCGCATACTGTTCAATTTATTGCACTCTCTGTCAAATGATTTACGTGCAAATAGAAGTTTGTATGTGAGGGCATATCTAGCTAATATATGGATGGTTTTAAATACTCCAGAAATTATGTTTCGATTTAACCAATATCAATAACTTTTGACAAATAAGTGGTTATATTTTAAAATCCAGAATCCAAAAATATAAAATTTGGAACCAAACTGGATAGATGTCAGTTGTTGAAAGCAATATCGATTTTCAAGTAGAAGAAGTCGTATTGCTGTCCGGTTTTCAAAATAATGGACAATGCCATTGAAAATAGTATTTGTTATTACAATTCAATCTAACTTAATTTATATATCCGCTTTGATATTGAAATAGATATCTATATCCGCTTTGATGTTGATATGACTCAAAAATATAGAAATATATTTATCTACTCAATCGATAAACTACTTCGGTATTAATCGAATATAAATACGCGGTTACTTTACTCTGTGAAGGCGCGAATGATTTTGCGAAACGAGTGCACGATAAAATAACCCAACATAGAAACACAATTCCATAAGACGTGTGTTTCCTTTGAGAGGCGTGGGATATCTCGACAGGCAAAACGACAAACGAGCTGAGCGAAGCGAATGTAAAAATTTGAAAAATGATATCGCTCAGCGGTAACGCGTCAGACAATCCGCGGTTGCTGGGGTCCGACTGCGATCCTTGCATGTCTGGAACATCCTATTGTAAAATAGGAAGCGTTAACCAAGCGAAAAAATTTGTTGAATAAGAGATATTAATAGATATCATCTGTATACTGAAAAATTTGATCGATTCCGATTGTTTGGTAAAGCGAACTAATATGACCAAATAACTTACACAAAAGACAATGGGTAATTTCGTACCCATTTGAGAATATTTTATATAATATTTAAATGTTTGTATAATATTTAAAGAAATACTGTATAGTTTTTATTTCATCTATTTATTTAAGTCAACATAGTTTAACGTACATTTCAAGAAAATGTTATATCTTAAGTATATACAGGGCATAAAATTCATGTGAAGTAAGCTACACATACCCCGGCACCAATACAGCTGTTGGCCTGTGATCAAATGTTGTTAAAATTCCTTATTCGTTGGACTCTGAGTACCTTTCATTGAAAAATGCCCATTCTCCTATACGATCTTCAGTCGATTTTCAGTTCAATCACTGAATTCAAATCTCAAGTTCTTTTGATTAGAAGTTAGAGGCTAATATATTGAAATACATATATAATCTCCTATAACCATAATGCCCCATATGCCATGGTCCTCGCTCCCTATAACCATAATGTCCCATATGACATGGTCCCACTCGCTTATGACATGGTCTCGTAACCGACGAATGGTGGGTCAAACAGTACTTTGAGGGACTTAGGAAGCATCTTTGTATTTTCACTGTTTTATTTATGCGATGGATATACCTTATTAACATTAACAATAGTTAACCTTGGTGTTTTTTCCTAATCTTTATACTTTGGGCAGAAAAAAATATACAGCGATGTTTGATGAAATTTATACCAGAAATATCCGTTCAATGATGCGCGTTCAATATTTTAGCGGCCGTCTATATGTATCTATGGTAATAATGAGATATTTGGTATGGATTTTAGGATGCGTTCGAATTAGAAAATAATATTACTGTGCGCTCCGGGAGCCGCCAATATTGGTCGTTACGTAGTCAACGGTGTTCTGGTCAACGGTAGCCGAAGGGTTAACAAATTCAATCCATTCCTTACAAACCCACACCATAAATTCCTTTAAAGGCTTATCACGCTGTTCAATTGCTTTGTTAAATACAATGCAGTTGCACTTTTCTCTGCTAACAATTCGCAACGTTAGCACCAACTTCTTAGAAAGTTTCATCCATTAGGCAGACGGAACAAGGAACGATTCATTTGTCAAACGTCCGAAGTGTCAATGTCGCACAATAAACGCTGCTACTGATTTTTCTTTGAACATAATTGCAAGATCTAGTTAGCATTGTAATCAGTTATACCGGTTGGTCTATTTCCGCCGATAGTGCAGATTTGCCAGTCAATTAGCTAGTCAGATTAGTGTAATGTAGATAGAGGTAATGGTCATCTCATGATTAATATGGCATTACTTGACACTTTAGTGGAATTAGGTCAACTAAGTTATTAAAAATATGTTTGAACGACACGTCTACATATGTATATAAAAAATATTTATAAATCCAATGAAAAGATAAACAAATAGTAACTTTACTGTCATATACACAACTTTTTACCAAAAAAAAAGACTCCATTTTTTTTTAAAGTGCAACAGCTATGTCATGGTGATAGTTAGATCGGGATATCAGAATTAAATGTGTATACAAAATTTTGTGTCTGTGCTGTTTAGCGTTGAGGAGTTCCCTCGTTGGAAGCCAACCCTGGATGCCGCAGTCTTATCTTCTTGAAACTTAGAACGGGCTGTCGTAATTGAATGCATATAAAAAAATTGTGTCTGTGCTGTTGACCGTTAAGGAGTCCCCTCATCGGGAGCCAACCCTGGGTGCAGCAGCCATGGCATGGTAAAATTTAAAACGGGCTATCATAACTGAATGAGTATACAAAATGCTGTGTCTGTGCTGTTGACCGTTGATGAGTCCCCTCGTCGGGAGCCGACCCAGGGTGTAGAATCAGGTCATGCTTACCATAAAAAAATACATTGTCATCGGAATTGAATTAAAATGTACATTTTCAACTTCATGTTTCAACATGTACATTTTCAAAAGATACATCCGATTAATAATCTCCTCCTTTTTTTGAGGTCGGTAAAAATCCAAAATTGTCTCTATCGACTTACGATCATGAATCAGATATGATTCAAAGCAACTCTATATATGTATATACCTCTATATATAAGCAAGACAAATAGGATATAGAGCGTAGGTATGCGTCATTTTATGGCCTTATTGGGTAAATCTATAATATTAGTATATAATCACAACCTGTTTCAAAATCGTTATTTCACAACGAACAAAGATAACAATTCGCAATATATTTTTTAAACGCGAATAAGTAGTTAGTTTAAGAGCATTTTTTTAAAATAATTTTCATTAAAAAAATAAAATGTATAAAAATAAGCCACATTTTAAAATAAATCATTTAGATAGCCGAAATCGTGTCAATTATGAACATGATTAAATGTGATTCTGTGATTCTGCCATCATAAGCCAATGAATCACATGGACAAACTTTTTTGAAACAATCAACATATATTTAGAATTAGTATATAATTCCGTAGAATTAGTATTTTTTTTTTTAAGACAATAATAATATTAATATTGTCTGAAAAAATATTTGGGCGTGTGCATTTAAAAGATTACCCTAAATACTCTAATACTCAAAATAATACCCTGGCATATTTTACAGCAAACGTGTTAAGACAAACTTGTATATTTCAAATAAAACATAACAAAACCCACAATACCAAAAGGTCGCTCGCCTGGTCATACCAACATATCTTTTTCTTTTGTAACCTCCTTTTTTTTGGTTCCTTACCCAGTACCAGTACAATGTATTTGGATATCTATAATAACATTGATCATGATTTTTTGAAATATAGGACTGATTGATCATATAAACCCAATAATTTAACCAATGATAACAATATTAACATTCTTTTACTAATGCCATCTATCGCATTTATATAGGCTGATTACATCACAAAAGTAATACGGAGAGATAGAATGCCATTTATTATTTGAACATTAAAGTGAATAGTCATTTCTTATTTAAACCTGTCTACCAAATTAAAAGTCGACATCTTTATGTAAATAATATCAAAATAATAAGAGTGTCATTATATTATTATATAATAAAAAAATGTGTGTCATTATATTATTTATTAATTTATACCATATAGGCGTGTTTAGAGAGCTACAGGTTTGGAAGCCGTAATGTAGATAAATAATACATTTGCGGCCTTGGAAGAGAAACACATTTATTGGGCTCGATTGCATTTCTTGATGGCAATAAAAACCGAGACAGGGCAATACGCTTGAGCAGAATATGAAATGAACGGTTGTCTCTTTTTCGCATTAAAACTACCCACCAAAGTTAAAGCTTCTGAATCTGAGACCGCACGAAATGTGTTCAAATTTATTTGGACGAATATAAGTTCGACAGTTAGTTATTATCGATGATCGTTCGTTTCATATTCCGCTCGAACGTATTGCTCTATCTCGTTCGCTTTAACTAATTTCAGTTTTAGTTCACAAAGAAACGCAATCGTGCCCGTTATGTGTTTTGCTATTCCTTTTACAACACTTTATGTCGATCTAAGATGGAAACAGTTAGTACAGCTTTGAAAGTAAAAAAAAATAAAATTAATGTGGTTTTCGCCCCTGTTCTTACAAAAACTTTATTTACCGATGCTTACAGTTACAGCTGTTGAAGACACTAAGGGAAGGGGGGGGGCGAGAGAACTGACATACAGTCTAAGGGGGAAGGGGGGGTAGTGTATGTTTTTTGTTTAAGCAAAAATGTTAGCATTCTGAAAAAGGTTGAAAACACTGAGCTTTATAAAATCAATGTTATTACCTGTCGGCATTTCTTATCCAGGCAGCTGATATTTTCTATGCAATAATAAAGTTATGATAAGAGCGCTTTTTCATAAAGTGAGAGGACTTCACTCAGTAAGGGATTTCGCCGACGCGCCGACGACGGCAGGATATCGAAGCAGCGACGTCTGTCAGGGGATTGGCTGATAAGAAAAAAAGAAAAGGGAGAAAATGAAAGCCGAAAAAAACAGGAAGCGGACCATGAGAGGGTGAATACATCTTCGGGGGAAGGCGCAGGCGGGAGGAAATGGGGAACGGAGGTAAGAGGGGGAGGGGGTGGATTCCGAAGGGTGGATCTGCTCCGCTGAGGGGACGAGAGTTAAGTGTGTTGTTGTGTTTTCTTCTTACACAGGGATTATCCGAGAAAAAACAAGGCTACCAGATATACGAGGCTGCGACGACAGCCTTCGAGTATTTTATACATAGAGAGGGAGACTTGGATTTCTGTCTCCTTCCGAAGCTATTAAAAGTATACTGCTATTTAAAGAATACGGTTGTGGTTTTAATGAGATAATTCTAAAAGCTTTCAAAATATCCTAATCAATATAATCATTTTGGGATTCTACAGGGTAAGTTTTAAAATAGTGACATCCTTGAAGTGGGTGAATCAATATTAGCAAATATACGTCTTTTAATAAAAAAAATGGTAAAAATATATATTTTTTGATATATTTTTTTAAACAAATAAAATTTGAAGAATTTGACTGATAAACGCTTGACAAACGTTGAGCGCGCTACGCCATCTAGCAATAGCTGAAAAATTGCGAATAAACAATATTTGTCATATTTTACCATCTGCTAGATGGCGCAACGCGCTTAAGTCTTTAAGTAAAATTATTAAAAACAACATATTTAATTAAAAAAAAAAAAAAAATTAAGTTTATATTTGTGTTTTTCCAAAAAAAATAACAAAAGTTGTTTATTTGCTCGTACTGATTCACCTATTTTAAGGAGGCCACTAATTAAAAACTCACCCTGTATACCTCTATATTCACGGACGTCCAGGTTTACCCATTGACTTGAAATTTGAAACATAGATCCATAAAAGGCCAAGTAAGCGGTGGGATTAATGTGTGATCTTTTAGTCCCAGATGGATTCCTCCGTAGTGAATCTATCTTCCCTGCATAGGAATCTAATATATTGATTTGTGCCCTGTACTGGCACGGGCATATCCTTGTATTTGTATATAGAAGTATGTACATGTATACCTATTGTATTTTTTACAGAAGATGTTGGTCGGTTCCTGGTTTTTCAGGTGAACATGGAGCGAGTGTTTTACGGTCCTTGAAATATAGAAAATGTTGGATTTTGAAATAGGGATCATTAATCGAACATATAAAGGCCTCTGTCAATGACCCCTGAACGCATGTTTTTCTTTTTGATTTCTTATATAAATTTCTTTTTTTTCAGAATTTCATCCTAAATGCTGTACAAGCTATATAAAAAAATACCACAATGTGTGAGCCAGTTTGTCATAGCTGTTGCATAGTTTAGATTACCGTGTGCTTTAGACTTATTACCAATAAGTCACCTCAAACACGTTCCTGAAGTCGTACTTCAAAGAGTTAATTTAGACCCTACATTCCTGAAACAAATCAAACCGGCTGAATAAACAATTTATGAGTTAATGAGTTTTATATGCAATTCAGCCATGCACAAACATGTTTCGGATTAGCGACCCGATAAAATCACGTCAATGTCGGTAGAAAATCAGTCATGTTGACTATTTACTTTGAATATCGGGGCGTTGTCCACTCCAAAACCTTTTAAGACATGACATTTTTTTCAAAATATATATTATATGCTTCTAAAATTAAAATGGATAGAGATATACCTAACAGGTAAAAAAAACCGAAAATAATATTACCATTAATATATAAAACATAATTCGAAGAGGAAGCTGAACACCATACCAGAAAGTGAACATAACAAGTATTTCGACGATTGGATTATTCGTTAGCGTAAACATTCGTTAGCGAATGTGTATTCGTTCCAACTTTGACAGATGCAAACTGCGAATATATATATTGGCACCAACGTGTAAAACATAATTCACAGAGGAAATCGTAGGCCATATCATAAAACGACCTTAAGAAGTTATAAATAAGATAAAAAACCAATTTACCTACATGAAGTTTGTAACACCCGATGTTTCGGCAACGTTGCAGCCGCCGTTGTCATATAACACAAACCAGCCAGATAACGGCGGCTGCAATGTCGGTTGTTACAAACTCTACGAGGTAAATTCGTTTTTATCTTATTTCTAATGTCAAACAATCGCGGTATTCTCCGACTTTAAGAAGTATTTCGAAGATTGGATTATTCGTTAGCATAATAATTCGTCAGGGTATAGCGTATTCGATTCAACTTTGACAAGTGCAAACTGCGAGTACACCGTTGAATTTAAATAGCCAAAACTATTCGTGTTCCATACTTTACAATTTAATTAAAAAAAATTGGACTTTTTTTATGAAAAAGAAAACAGAAATCAGAAAACGTCCTTAAGATGTATTTCGACAATTGGATTATTTATTACCATAAGTATTCGTTAGCGTATAGCGTATTCGTTGCAACTTAGACAGGTGCAACTGCGAATATAATATCGGCACCAACACATAAGACACGAGTCTCGTAAACTGATTATTAAATGTGCAACGAATGGGTTTTCCGCAACGGACATAATAATACAGCAGAGGCGACATCTAACGACACCCCAGCCAATTATTTCAAGATTTATTTGTAATCGCGCGTCCATCGAGCCGAATGAACTTAATTTAGCGGCAAGTTATTAAAATGTAATTCTAATTTAATTTGTATTACTTTTCATCAAGGCAAACCGCAACGACATGATTCCCCTAATCAGTCGTAGATACATTAAAAAAACATTCGTATTTGCTAATCGTCATGACATTTGTTAATCATTATAATTTTATTGTAATTTTATATGTATGTTCAGTAAAGAGTAGTAACGAAACTTACTACCTAACCCAATTATTTTGACACGTCCAAGAGCGGTCTTTAGCCGTGAATTGGACACGACGAAAATGAAATGACATTGATGGTTTCCGTAATATACTTCTCATTATCATAAAAATAAGCTCTTTACGAAGCCAAATCTTAGCATACTCATTATAACCATGATACTGATTTCAGCGCGATTAACATCTTCTCGACTTTGAAGCTGTCAACTTCAACGGGTAAACCCGACACCTCATGTTGTTATAACGATATACATAGTTCTTTCAGCCGTGATGTAATTAGGTACACAGTTAATCCCCTCTTTGAGGAGGCTACCGGATGACCACTCAAGCTGCACGGTTCCATTATTTTCTCGACTATAATAGGTTGTGGTTATTGTTGTGATTATTTTCAAATTTATTGAAACTTTAATTTACTAACGAAAGAGGACATTTACTTTCACGGTACTCTAATAGACAAGAAGGGTAAGTATTATGAACTAGCAAAAATTTTTTTGAGCCCTTTGATTCGATTTACCAATCGGACGCCAACATTGCCTATATAGGCATATTGCGTCGTTTGACAGATCCGCGCGTAACCGTTTAGACCGGGCCCTCATATATCCTACTAATATTATAAACGCGAAAGTTTGTATGTATGTATGGATGTTTGTTACTCTTTCACGCTAAAACTACTGATTGGATTTTGATGAAACTTTACAATAATATAGCTTACACATCAGAATAACACATAGGCTATAATTTATAAAGATATATGGTTTTTTATCATCATTATCACAATTTTCCATCACCACGCAGGTGAAACCGCTGGGCGCAGCTAGTATTATATAAATATAGGTTACAAGAGGAAATTTATGAAAAAACGATATTGTTAGTCAGTTTTTTGCGCGTGAAGGCTGGCTTCCGATCGGTTAAGACCATTTTCAGATGGAATTCTGTCTCTGTCTGTGTGTATTCATTCATCCACGATAGCGACCATAAACGCTTAATCCGATTGATCTGAAATTTGGCACGCAGGCATCATTCGGTCATGACAAAATTTGAAAAGGGTGTGGTTGACTAGGTTTGAAGTTGTGGTCGACTAAGTCTGCGGTCCATCAAGGGTGCACTAATTAAATTTCAACCTCAAAATATTTGACTTAGAGATTTAAAATTGCCATGGTACATTAGAGATTTAAAATTCCCTTACAACCAGTGTTTAAATGTATAGTGCGCGTGTAAAGGCCTGTCTTCACAATGGCCGATGATGGTCAATCTTGCTAAGGTGGAAGCGAGTCGGCACCACTATGACGTCAGAAAAATGTAAGGAAAAGAGCGAGAGGGACATAGGCGATGCGGCCATCGCTGGCGATTGTGTGGAGCGGGCATAACATTCATAATCATAATCATCATAATCATAATTTATTTTTCAACAAAGATACCTAATCTGGTGAAATCGTCAAGTAAAAATACATATTAGATACATTACATATTAGTAAAATTTCAAAATGAACAGCCATAGTAGAAATATAAATAATAGTGTCAAATTAAAAGACGTAATAAAATAAAATAAAAAATTATCACATAAAAAAAGAAAATAATAAAAAAAAACAAAACAAAAAAATATATGTTAAATGATCCTCTAATTAAATTCCAACATAATTTGGAAATAATACCGTTACAAAAGTCAACTTAACAACTAAAACGCCTGAAGCGTATATTAAAAAAAAACCTATCAATATTGTAAAATAGCATTTCATGCCTTAAACTTTTTAAATCTAATATACAAATACTATTTAGACTACAAACGATTCAGCACAGCTGTAGAATTCGTCCAGCGTATAGAAAGCATTGTGAAAGCAAAGTGTGGATGCCAATTTTATTTTTATAAAACTCTCGAAAAATTTTAACTCCAGAAGTCTAGTTTGGAGTGGGAGGCAGTTAAAAAGCTTAAAACTAACGTAATTTAAGGACTTTTGAGTCTATGTTAAATGCACTCTGGGAAGGGCAATATTTAACCGGTGGCGAGTGTCATGGGTGTGTTGATCACCATTTAGTTCACGTTTTGTGACGTTTTGTGACATTTGTGCCTTGTTATTGCATTCGATCGAGAGAATTGAAATAAAATTCCGTTAATTTTATCCCAACGGAAAATGGCGACCCAGCCGGGAATCGAACATCAATAATAAGCTACATTTAAAATATTTTATTTCCGCCATGCATTTTAATCAAATATTAACCCCATATACTGTGGCTTGGCCCAACCCCGCCCTCAACCAAGAAACGAACCGCGCCGCCCAAGGCAATTGCAACGGAACCCAACCGGGTTCGTCCGCCGCCCGAGAGAGGGCGTTCATCTATTTTATTTATTACATTAATATTCACATGAAATCAGTCCTTGGCTACCTGCCAAGAAAGTATTGGCGTGACACTCGATTTTATTATAAATTCCGTGCTCTACTCTCCAGCCAACTAAATGTATTGCCTTATTTTGGTCCTTGCACGAATTGACTCTAAAATTTCTCCTCCATTAACTTATGTAATTACATATAGGTAATATTGGTTTCCAACATCGGAGTACGAAGAAGATGATCGACCCATCTCTATACATTCTTGTGTAGGTTTAATATCGCTTCCATCACCATGCCAGGTGGGTGGTTTGGCCTATTCGCCCCGTAGAAAATGCAATTTCGCTGCGTCATCGTCATGTTGGCGTTTGATAGGCAACAGTTGCTACTTCCTGGTATAACCGCTGCAGTGTAAACAGTTTTATGTTAACTATAATATGTCTGTAATGTATTATAAGTTTTAATGGTTATACTATAAAATTACGAGCTAAATAATATGCCGATATCGATAGGATAGGATTGGAACCAAACTTATTATTATCGCAAAAGTCAACGGCAGTGTCGAACGCATGGTGCTATAAAAATATCCTCCTAGAAGGCGTTGCCACCAGGGAAAAGGCTAGTTCCACAAAAAGACGTTTGGGTGGGTAGTATCAATCGATGCTTTATGTGATAAATTGGGAAGAGCGTGCTATGCACTCTATCGCATCGCTTCATTTCTCGATTTATCCGCGCTGCGCATATGTTCATTCACTGCTAACGTACGGCGCGAAGTTATGAGGGCGAGCAGCCGACAGGCAGAGGGCCTTCGTTATGCAGAAGCGTGCAGTCCGCACAATAGCGCGTGTGGCGCTTGATACGCCAACTAGGCCTCTGTTTAGGGATCTCTGCATCATGACGCTGCCATCCATTTATATAATGGAAGTAGCGCTGTTCGTTCGCAGAAATCTAGCCGATTTTTGAAGTGAATGGTGTGCATCACCACTATCCAAAAAGATCCCGTAGCATGCTATGTTCGGTTAGTCATGCATTATCCAAGTCGGAGAGGCTAGTCTATATTGCCGGCCTATACAACAAACTTAGCGAGCACATTAGGCAGGCGCAATCTCTTGACGTGTTTAAGAGACGCCTTAAGATTTACGTCACAAATAAGGCGTTTTACTCACTGGAGGAATATTACTCGAGTGAAGTCTAAAATACTTTGATGGCTAAAGTATTTAATGATCTCTGCATTTTGTCTTGTATTTCCTCTTTTTGCATTATTATTGTGTTTTTTTGTTGCCTTTTTTATTTATTTTGATTTTTTCTTTACGATAAAGAAATGTTTGTTTGCTAATCTGTATGGATGTTTGCTAATCCGTATATGATTTGTATACTAGTATACCAATAAAATGAATATGAATATGAATAAATATGAATATCGTTGCACTGCCGTTATGTTTTGCATAAAAACGTCTGTCGCGTGGCACTAATTTTCACTCGACTTATATTTTATTCTGCTTAGCTCAGTATTAGAATAGCTCCATTGATTACACGAAGAGATACAGAGCTATTATTACACATGAGCTATTAATACAGAGGAATTTCGATACCCTAATCGATCATACGGCGCACTGCATCGATGTTTTTGTCGTTTACAGCCAACCTTCACGAAATTCGTCACTGAGATTGACATGGCCGTGTTTGAATTATGATATAAATCAGAATTCAAACACGGTCAATAAACAAGATATAAATTGTCGCCTTGCTTGGTGCTTTATCGCCAAAAGAAGTTTGTAGCCGAGCGAGGCTTTGGTGAGTTGTCAAATATCTCTTAAATTGTAGAAAATCATACAGCGAAAATTTTAATGACTTAAATCCACCATAATGCAGAACCGCAATTTTACGACGACGACATTATGAAAACACAAAGTTATATGAAACTTTTTTCTGCAGCAAAAGAGTTCCATTTTAAAATGTTCATGTAAGTGGCCAGTTCCGGAATATATTAGTTCCAGTATAGCCTATGTATAACCTACCTACTCAACTCTAAATTAGTTATGTATGTATAACGTGCCGATTATTGGAATAACTAATAATTAATTTACCTGATTTCTCATACACAAGATGAAACACTATTATTTTACCATTGACTACGTAATTCCCAACCATCGAAACTAATAATATGAATATGAACTATAACAAGCAATTTTTTCTTGCGGCAATGAGCATGACTTCGCATAAATTCAACACGTACGTAAACACTGACGATTAAGAAGCGACAGAACTAGTAATTTTATTATTCATCCATGGAAACAAATAAAAAAAGTCATAAATTTCAACATACATTTTGTACTATTCTGGCCCCATACGTTGGGCAGAAGTGGATGTTCTGCCACAACCACTCTATTTATCATTGGGTCTGGCTCAGCGACCATATTTATATTCATCCCTTTTCATTTAAAAAGTTACGGTTACCTAAATGCTATAATTATTGAATAAATATCATTTCTATCAATAAAATAAAGATATTAATTACATTTACATTACATTACATTTTCATCGTGTCCAATTAACGGCTAAAAACCGCTCTTGGACTTGTCAAAATAATTGTGTTAGGTAGTACCTAAGTCTCGTTACTACTCATTACTGAACATACACAGGTAGTCAAGAATTAACTACTAGATTGTCAAACTATAAATATAAATAATCAAAATAGAAGCCTAATATTTGAAGTAGTTAGTAATTCGAAAATATACGTAGTAAAATTGTCGATAGGTAGTTGAAATTGTCAGTAAAACGTTAAATAATCAAATTAAAGCTATTTATGCTTTTTAAACTAAAAGTACAGATATAAGACCATATAAAATAATCAGACAATAAGGCTCTACTTTTTTAAGTAATTTAAATGGGTAAAATATTTGAAAAGTCATGTCCCTCAAATTCGGCCAGATTATAGAAAGGGTGGCCTATCAGCATCTCCTTGATGTATTTTTGAATTTTATGTCCTCCAGCTGTTTAAATTTTGTAGGGAGTAGATTATAGAATTTAATATCAAGAAAGTGTAAACGATTTTTAGGTAAAAGTAGGATATTTCATGATAATTTAAACCGCCAAAAGTGTTTGTACACGAATAATAGCAACTTGACTGCACCTTTTAGTGGTCCGCTTGATACTAAAATATTCTGGATGCGATTAGGGCAAATTAGGCGGATTCGAAGGGAAAAAATCTCATTTCCCGTTCTGCCCCGCTGCCCGTTCCGACCCATGTTCCCGTACACATCACACAGCCGAGTCCTGTCAACAAATCCCAATCAGCGTAGCATCGATTCCATTTGTACATACACACAAATTGAATTAGCATAAAGCGCATGTTAACTGACTAAGTTTAGGTGCAGAGATGGCATAGCGCAAGGCAGTCTTTTCATAGAATCGTGCGCATCCGCAATATACGGGAATGAAATATCGCAACGATGACATGAAAGGGTGTTGGTTCGCGTTGTCATGTTGCCGCCATTCAATGGCTCTCGCACCGTAATAATGGATGTCATGATGGAGACATGGTTTGCGAAGTATGGGCGGCTGTAAGTTTTAAAATCATGCGGAAATCCTAACAGAATCGAACTATGTACAATTATTTTAATAATTCACAGCGTCTTGTTTTTGTTATTACTGGATTAATGACTATCTGCATTTCCTAGCTTCCGAGTCCAAAGAAGTTCAGCACATTAAGAGACTTAATCTATATTAGAATCTATTTAAGATTTAAAAAAAACGGTATTAGGCGACGACCAGCTTTTTCATCTAAAATGGTGATTGGCTCCACTAAGAAAAATATTACGATGTAATACACGGAAATATGCATGTTTAAACAAGGATTTCGTATATAACGCGGACTGTGGTATATACGTATAAATTAACATGACGCGTACGGATGTTGGTGTGATGGTAGCTACCGTGCCGCAATATTGAGACATAACGTTATTTCATTACATCGTGATCTAAGGATCTCGCTTCTAACATGACAGAATGGACTAGTATACGTACGGTTACAGTCGGTCACATGAATCATGTTGAAACTACAGTACACTGTTATTTCCGTAATAACCGTAAGAAGAATGTTGATACATATAATCCAGTAATTCCTTTTAATTTAACAAAATAACAGTTAAAACATCGTTATTCTGTATAAAACCGTAATAACAAATGGTAATGTAAGAAGCAATGCAATATTTTTCTCATGGTAGCTTTGTTCAAGGGTCCAGTGGCCTTGTTGCTAGAGGTTTTATTCTTTTTGGTTTATCGTTGAGATTTTCAGTAAAATAACTCTTAATACTTTCTTGTCGTGAATTCCGAAACAGATGAGAAATTTAAATATTTATTGCAAATATCCAAACCTAGGTATTTCCCCGAGTCGGAGCCTCCGATCTCAACTATCCACGACTCTAGGTTACAGCCGCAGGCAGATTTCACGGCCGTCCTTCCAGGTTAGTCACTATTCGGGGAGGCTACCGAATAGGAGCTGAGCCGTGAGACCTAGGAAAAACACAGATTGGCCACCAGTCCCAAGCTGCACGGAACCGTTAAGGATCAAAGTCTTGCAGTTAGAGATCTGTAGAAAGAGAAGAATTGTGTTATTTGACCTATTTATTATTCATCAATATCTATTTTATTGCTTTTTAATACAACCGCCGATTGAAATGGTGCTGAAATTATTGCTGTAAAAATATCATGATCTTATAAAAATGGTTACCCTTAAAATGATCATTTTTTCAGTAATTTTGTTAATATGAAAAGTAGTTATTAAAAGAAACATATTTCGACCATCGACAAAGGTTCCTTTTCTGCAGTTATTGATTCAATTGTTATGAGTCTGCCAAGGACTATTTATTCAGACAAAAAGCCTTTACAAATAACTTTCCAATACATAAAAGATTTAAGAATCATAAAATTTAGATCAGAGTATCGTAAAGGATATCAACTAATTGAGGACTTTCGGAAAAATGTTTTAATGGGAAAATTATAATACTATCGATATTCATTAAATATTCAAATGATAATAACATTTTATTTACCAATTTAACAAAAATATATCCAATCAGTACCTTGTGCAATACTATGTGCTAACGATATACTAAGTTTCATGAAAAATTAGTGATTTGTATCGGCGTTTAATGGTTTAGAAAATTATTAATTTGTATCTCAAATAAACTTTATATATAAATAAACTTTATATATCTCAAATAAACTTTATATATCTCGTTGATAACTAACGCAGCCTAATAATGTCATATTTTAAATGTTGGAAACGTTCGAAATTTTGAATTATTTCGGTACGTCATCCTCCATTTATGAAACGGCCTTTGCCGAAGTGATCAAAGTGTTTTATTTTAGTTTTTTCGCTTTAATTCGTCTCAATCGGAGGCATTTTTTGTTGCAAAAGGAAAAGCTCGATTTTTGAGATATATGGATGAGGAGTGATCGTTCGTCGACGGTAAAGGGACCCATAAACTTCCATGCACAGTCGAAAGTCGTGCACATCCGTAAGTATATCTCATTCAAACATAAGCATTTCCCAATCCAATCTGGGATTTCCTTCGCTGCTATTCAAGTAGCTTTTACTAATTTTATTTTACTACTAATATATTTATATATATATATATATATATATATATATATATATATATATATATATATATATATATATATATATATATATATATATATATATATATATATATATATATATATATATATATATATATATATATATATATATATATATATATATATATATATATATATATATATATATATATATATATATATATATATATATATATATATATATATATATATATATATATATATATATATATATATATATATATATATATATATATATATATATATATATATATATATATATATATATATATATATATATATATATATACATATATATATATATATATATATATATATATATATATATATATATATATATATATACATATATATATATATATATATATATATATATATATACATATATATATATATATATACATATTTTTTTTTCTAAAATCATGCTATTTAAATATAATTATTATTGAATCTGTTTCAATTACATGCCTGTTTTATTTTTATTAGATTTTATCTGTTTTGTGTTGATTATATATGCGCCCACATATTAATAAATCACCACCAATAAACAAATATCACATATAAACAATCACACATTAAACAAATCATCGTATAATATAAGTATACATTTTCTCATAAACAGCACATGTAAACGTCATAAACATCGCATACAATATAATCGCCATAAACATCATATAAACATCATAAACAGCACATATAAACAAATATCCTAACGGTCTACGGCTTAGTTAGGCAGAATGTGTTATGAAAACAAATGAAATGCTTTTTTTATACAGAATAAATTATTATTATTATCATTATAATGAAGAAGTACTCCTAACCGCCCCCTTAACCCAGTTGTTAATGAAACTTTTTTTTTTGTCTTGTATCACAGTAGTTTTTTAGTATTATTTACTACCTTGATGCACAAAGTAAACATGGAAAAATACCAAAAAAATCTGACTTTTCAAGGAAGCTCGGAAAATGTTGATCGTTTTAACGATCAGTAGTAATAGGCAGGTAGGTTAAGGCTCATATAACTACTTATTTATTTATTTATTTAAGAATTAATTACTATAAAACATTGATTAGCTTACAAAAATAACAGGAACCGAATGGCAAAACCTTAACCTTTTGCTTATTTGTTTCTGTCACCCAACTGGGACTAGCCCGTTCTAGGGTGGACAGGACTCTAATGTTACAATCAAGTTTGCTTGATTGCTTGGTTGCCTACAAATGTACAAGTTTTAGTAAAAAGCTAATGACACTAAATTGCCCTAGAATGTTGTCTTCAGAATAAAATAAAAAAAATAATAAAAAAATATTAAAAAAATATAATAAATAAAATGCAATTCCATTATTAAATCGACAATAAATATAAAATATATATATAATATAAAATTCGATTAAATAATATAAATAAAGTTATATTTGATATGTATGCTACTGTGTGTAATGCTGATGTGTGTGTGTGATGCTGACTACTTTCTGTGTGTGTGTGTGTGTGTCTGATGATGATGTCTGATGATGTCTTTCTGTGTCTGATGATGTGTGTGTGTGTGATGCTGACTACTGTATGCTACTGTGTGTGATGCTGACTACTTTCTTATTTTAAATTAAAGAAACAGAGTTATTATTATGAAAAAGGCTTTATTATCTATCCATCTATATCTATCTACATAATCTATATCTAGGTCATAAATTTATAAAAATCGTGCATAAAATAAATTTCAATCACAAGCTTATTTGTAAACACTTACCGTTTTGAAGACATAGTGAAGGTAATTACGCTAATACGAATCAAAATAGAAAAGCACTTCAAAATTATGATAATAAGATAATTATCTTTGCACCGAAATACTGTCAAACGATCACTATGGCGATTGGTAAACAATAAGCAAAATTTATCTGCTTGTTAATATTTTTAAATTGAGGGTATTCCTCATACTTTTTTTTATATTTATAAAGATCGGTAGTTGTAAATGTGTTAAGTAAAGCATCCGCTTATCCTTCTAGCCCCTTTTGGGTGGGTATTTTATAGTTCATTAATGTGATGAGTTCGGTGAGATGACCTATTTATAAGTCGTATCGATTCCTCCGAAGCGTCTGGAGAGCGGCGCGGCGCGGCGTCCTTTCGCCTGACAGCAAAACAGAAATGATTAATTACAACCTATCATTCCGAGGCGAATTTAATTTCAACTTTTATGCCGAAACGCCTAGAGCATAAGATTTTCAAGCGAACGGCGCCGGCTGGGGGTGGGCTGCGAAAGGGTAACTCAAATGGGGAGGTTGTAGGGGTGGTGGCAGGGGTGATGCTGTGTTTACGTCAAACTTGAATGAGATGAAACTTTCTTATTGTTCATCTCTGGAGGCTGACAGCTGCTTTTTTCTCAGCGGGTGATTCGGCGCAATATCCAGACCTGTCTATCTTGGCCGACAGGAAATTTATAGCAAAAAAAGTTCTTATAAAGTCGTCCATATTTTGTGCCGAGAATATCACTTTATGCTTTTTATCAAAATATCTATTTTTGGTACAGCTACTTTGTAGCCGTATATAATACTAGCTGACCTGTGCCCACTTCGTTGGGCGATAAAACTTTTTACTTGTGATGAAATTATGAGTGCGGTTTGGTTAGTACTGAGTGCTATGTGTTATTTCTGACTGCCAAAAGAATGGTTATATTTTTACTGCATATCTATGTATGTATTTGCATGCCAATTTGACTATATTACCTTACTTGGGAGTGTCTTCTTGTGAGTGTCTTATTTGTGAGTGTCTTACGTAGTAAAAGGGAAATTATATGCAGTAAAAGGGAAAAGTCTTTTGTTTTAAACACCTGAGGCGATAAATTTACTTATTTTATGCATTACCAAACTCTACAACTTTTCTCTAGAACTCAATCATATATCTCTCATCGTTAAAGCAGCGTTCGTAAGAAACGTTTTCATTCGACCGTTTTTTCTCCGACTTACTTTGCAAATCCGACTACCACGAAAAAGTCTTTTCATTTTTCGGATTAATATATAGCCTATGACACTCACAAATAACGTGGCTTTCTATTGGTAAAATAATTTTCAAAATCGGTTTAGTAGATCCAGAGATTACTTCCTACAACCTCACAAACTTTATCTCTTTATAATATTAGTATAGATTGTCCTAATATCGCGACGAATTCCACATTATCTGGTCGTATTATGTGCTCTCGGTCGCAAGAGAGGAACTGCAGGATGAGGTCGATGGCATGTGAGAGAGTTTCTCATTTAATACCCCGACTCTAACAGCGTTTAGTCATATCAACTATACAGTCTGGTTAGATTGATACATGAAATAATACAGATAACTATACGTAGCAGTTATATTAATTGTGCAGTCTGGGAATATAAAGTAGGTGGTATAGTAGTAAAAACAAGATATGAGAGCTGTTTCAATCATATTAAGTCTAACAATTTCAACCTGTAAGTGATGAATCAGCCAGGCACTTCCTATTATAAAGTGTTAGTTGACGGTGCTTGACAATTGCATTAGCTAACAGAAATAAAAGACCACTAGATTGGTGTAAACGCTATCTCGTTTTAACCAAATTTTCGGACAGCGATTCAGCCATCTATTTTTTCCTTGTGAAAGACGTCACATGGGAACTAATTCTGCTTTTCTGCGAAATTCATTCGCTAGTAGGGCGGTGTCGACTACAACGAGCGAACCTGTCCCCCCCCCCCCCCCCCTGCTTGTATAACGATATGTGATCGTTCTTTCAGCCGTGGGATGAGCGTAGACGACTTAGAGACAAGACAAATCTACTGTCTAGCTCCGCCAACAAGCCCGTTAGAGACTATCGCCTTACGGCGAGGAACCGGGAAAGGTAACCAGCTGGCAGCCTCGCCCCTAACTACCAGTTTTGGAAGGATATCTCCGTCTGAAATTAACCTCCGTCCTCCCGACTGGTTACGGGACCGAAGTCGCGCACGCGGCCTCTACCAGTTGTATTACAGCGGTAATTCAATTTGAATTTATCGTGGACCTGCGTCATTTGCCTGTAGTGCCACACGGGATCGGGTGGCCTATAGGTCGTTTCAAGAGTGGTATGACAACAGGTCAACATCCATCCCCGCTGCTTAGGTGACAGTATATTTCTATAGTCTCCAGAGCTTTCAGCAAATAGTCAGAGTGCACAACAGCTTGGCGTCGCCGAACGGTGACGCCAATCAGTTGTGCACTTTTTTTGATTTTTGCAATTTTTGCCCTATTCAAAAATTTGTATTTCATTGAGGTACCCGATTTTCTATTAGCTTCTGGAATCATTTGTAGTACTTTACTTTTAATAAATTATAATACCGGCATATACAGTTGAGGCCTGATCCAGAATAGGGCCGCCACTCAGTAATTTAAAATTTATTTATTTTATTTATTTATTTAATTTAACAATTCATTTACAAGTGCACAAGTATCACTAATAATCATATCAATAAAAAAAAAATATATATAATTAAAATTAAAATTAAAATTAAACACGGCCGATATGAGCATTAGCATTTAAGTACTGCTGCTGCCCAACTAAGTGCCAGGACTTGTTCCAGGGCAGCTAGCTCTCTGGTTTTTATATCACATATATTCGGCAATGAATAAAAAAAAATAAAAAGGAAAAGAAATATATATATTCCCGTCACCATTACAAATTATAACTAATAATCACTAACTAATGATCACAATAGGAAATAAAACACAAAAATAAATAATCGTGTTAATAAAATAAAAATAAAATAAAATGTCAAATGATATCAAACAATAGTCACCAAAATTTATGAATAAGTAATAGTAATAAATAAAAATAAAAAAAGTCAAAGAAAATAATAATAATAATCAGAAATGTCAGGGATAATTGTCTCGGTATATTAATTTGTGGATATTTTGCCGGGCGTCATATTTTAGCCAGGAATCAATTTTGGCTTTAAAAGAAGAAGAAGACTTCGGCACATACATTTTTAAATCTTCATCTAGCATATTAAAGATCCTGGGGGCTATGTACACAAAATGCCTCTGCCCAAAAGTGGTCTGCATTCGAGGGATGTCAAAATGTATAGTTCGGGATTGCCGCGTGCAGATTGTTTGCTGGGTTCTTATTGCGGTCTCTAAATTAGTTTGATAGTCACAGAGCGCCGTTTTCACGTATAGTATATAAAATAATAGGGATTATTAAATAAAAGATTTACCTACGGGCTGTTATTATACGAGTAGCATTAGCAATTTGCAGCTGCCTTCATCTTTCAAATACCTCGTTGCAACACCGATGCACATTTACTCTTACATACATATATCCTTTGTCTAAAAATGATGCTTTGTATGTAATTGTAAATAGGTGGTATATGTATACCTACATATATGTGTTATAAGGTCATAATGCGATCGAAGCGGTGGTCCCGTCATGCGCAGGCGCCGGATCGTCGTACCTTTGTCGATTTGTCTGTCGCTGTTCGATCTTCGACTGTCTGTGCCTCCAGCGCGATGTGATTGCTCGCCGGATGCTTGTACCTATCGTGCCATATCTGAGGATTCTACAGGGATTTTCAAGCGGGCGAACGCGGTCTATTGAATAATGGCAACTGCAATGAAAATAATATATGAATAAATATTTGTATGAATACCTACTCGTATATGTATGAATAAAGAATATGTATTTTATGATACCGCTTTAAACGAGAAACATTGTAGACCATCTAATTAAGGTATCATGATACCTGGGAGCGACTATATTTGAAGAATTTTCGTTGAATATAAGCACTAATTTTAGAAAGTTTCTAGGCGAATCTCTTGATAAGGAACCAATTAATAATTAAGGGCTTTTAACTGAATTTAAAACTTCCAACCGCGATAACTCCTACAATGTAAGCGGTGATTGTGTTTTATTTTAATTAAATTATATTGACTGTTTAATTATCTAGCGTCGCGCTTGGCCGCATTTTTTATTTGCGCTCTGAAACTTACGCTAAATATGCTTTACCATTAACACCCCTATACCACCACTGTGCAAAGACAGTTTTACTGTGTCAAACGCCGGCGCGTACGTACGTGGACTCTGTGCCTGACGCTTCATCAAAGCTGGATTTTAATTGGTCGAACCCTACACCTTTACCCCACCTATTTGTTGGCGGGTAAGCCCATTTCAGATATTTTTCTCAGGTCTTATATCGCATTAAGAACAAGCTATCAATTTTATTTCATTTATTTTACAATTATAGATAGATATGAACACAGAAAAGTACTTTTAGGTCACACTGGGTACAACTTAACAACAAAAAAAACGTCTTTATACCCTTTTGGCCATAGGTTTGATGCCATATATTCTTCATGAACGCAAGTGGTATATATATATGAAATTCAAAATGCTCATATTTTTCACCACACATACTATACAAACGTTACAATACCAGGATTATTTTTTGCGGTTTCTTTGTTGGAGATTTTACAGTTGCTCCTTTCGCTTTTCTTTCCCTGTATTCTCTTTCGATTTTTTTTAAAATTTATATTTATTTAAGAAATAATTTCTTTTCCTTTAGGTATCGATACTGAATAAGCCTAACATCCGAATTTATAGTTGATTGTCAGTTCACTTGAAAAATGCTCACTCAAGTATTACCTAAGTAGGTACTGTGCAATACTTAATTATTAGATGTGTTCGATAGACGAGAAATGCCAGCCAACTCCTTATGGCTCAAATATACGGGAATTTATTTGTATCGATCGGCAATACTATCAAACGTATGGCCATTAAATGTGGAATATTGTTATTTCATAAACCGCTTCAATATAAATTACCACACTGTTATTCCTTATGAAGAATACCGTTTTCATTCAGGGTTGAATCCCCTAAGACAGCCCGTGAGGCCTTATCGCTAAATAAGAACAATCTATGCATACGTAAGGTAAGGGCGCTCACTGGGCATTGTGGCCTTAACGAACACATGTACAACCTCAAGCTCCGAGACACAAAAATTTGCAGGTTCTGCCAAGGGGCCGAGGAAACCTGCACCTCATGTACGAGTGTGGCCCTCTGATGCGTAAAAGATACACCCACCTGGGTGGTCATTACCTCCAACCTGAAGAGGTAAAACAATCTGGCGCCAAAAGTCTGCTGCGGTTCTTAAATGACACGAGGTTTAGCGCAGAACTATAGTAGGGGGCGAACACATCAAATCAGCAATGGTCGCAGTTTTAAAAGGCTCATAAAGACCTTAGAAAAGCCCCACACAACAAATATATGATATATACACCAAAATATATTTTTTTTGGTCAAAAACAAAAATGTAGGTACAACAAGCAAATACAGCCCCGTCTCGTGTTTTTGTTTTAATGCATTTGATGAACAATATTAAGCTCCTAACTATTAAACAGTTTAGGTATACAAATTCGATATAAGGGACTTGAAAGTAGTTGAAGTCTATAAAAGTATTTTTTGGGGATAACTATAGAATATAATCTTCAATGGGTTCCGCAATTATCAAATTAGCTGGTAGACTTATTTATATATTTTTTTTGATAAAATAATCCTGTTGGTAGGAATCCCTACTCTTGGGATTGTCAAATTGATTTTACATGGTTTACCCTATATGGCATACAAGTATAAATCAATTGTGTACAGGTTGACTTTTTTAAAATTGTAAAATCAAGTAATATTTAAATTTAATAATACCTTTTAAAAATAATTTAAAATAAAATACCTAACATAGGTATAAATGAAAAACAAAAATAGGCAATATATGTTAAGTCGGTTATGGAATATTCAAACTACAAATATAAATGACAAAAATGCAATAAAAATGGCGCAATAAAAAAATACTCAGGGCATTTTTTTTAAATAATGCTATAGATCTGCGATTACCGAAATGATTGTATTTAGTGCCTAATGTCAATAGTCGCTCCACAGCTATTGCTGTTAGAAAACTCAGACAGCTGATTGGCTAAAATTTGGTATTAATTGAGAGAGATATTGGTAGAAATTCGATCAAACAAACCGCTGAGCGTTTCAAATTGCCTGAGAGTAAGTATATTTCCAATGGCATGGAGGATTTTGAACCAACATCCAACGGAAGAAAATCATTTTTCTTACTCATGTCGCATAGTTGAATATCCCTTGCTGTCAAGTGGTATCATATACCCGCAACAAGAACAGGTTTCCATGTCGGGGCCTCGTATCAATAATATGAGTGGTCGACGCTATAAGACATTGATAGCACGAGAATATCTTGGGATAAATCGGACCGCTCGCAGCGGGGTTGGCTGCGGCCCTGCAGACCTTCTCCGGAATTCGTTATGGACGAAAATATTCCCATGATATCTTGGCATATACTTAATTACCCATAATGAACTCTTTTCCATGTATAGTCAACAGTCATTTATACGTTTGAAAGTCAATACTCTTTTACTCATCCAAGGTGGCATATTGGTTAGGTCGCCTGATTTTACATTGTAAGGTCCCGGGTTCGATTCCCGGCTGGGTCACCATTTTCCGTTGGGGTCAAATTAACGAAATTGCATTTTCAATTCTGTCGATCGAATGCAATAACAAGACACACATGTTACACGCATACTTATATAAACACGTCACAGTAGGGTTGGTTTTAAGAAATTGACATATGACAATAAACGCGCCCATTGTGACATTTTGACAATAAAGAGTAGAAACGAAACAAACAATTACGAATACAGTTCGGTATATCGTAAAAATACACGTTTAAAACACAAATAATAAAAGATATGAGTTAAACAAATATCTAAGAAACAAAAATCTAAGAAATCAACAGCCTAAAACAAATGCAACAAATATTTAATAATAATAATACTAATAGTATCCAAAAGGAGACAAAATAAAATATAAATGCTCAATAATGACATACCTAAGTAAAACTACAATGATTATGATGAATTATTAAAGCATTATCAAATTATTCCTAAAAGATTTACCTCGTAGGTTCTAACATAGGAATAATCCGTTTCGGATATTTCTTATTTATATTTTACCCATATTTTTACGTTTATACGCAATTATAGAGTTATCTTACATATATGATATTATTTTTGATATAAAACGACTCCATGCAACGGTGTTTATGATCCTATTTATAAGTTCTGTAAAATGAACTGCATTAAAGAGCGGAAAACATATTTTTGGACATAATTCATGGACATAATTTTATCTCAAGTATATTCATTATAATACCTACATATCATACCTAAAATTAAATATATTTTTAAATCTATTTTGTCTCTTCCTTTCACCTCACTTTCCATCCTGATTCCCCCCATTCTCAAGCGGAAATAATATAAAATTATATTGCATTCATTTTGTATAGGTACTTTATATTCGGAATCACATTAATTTCTCGTAATCGTTACGTTTACGTAACGTACAGTATTATAGTACTGTTTATCGAAGTTTATCATTATAGTACTCATTATAGTACTATAACGATATATTATTATATTATGTTTATCATTATAGTACTCATTGTCGAAGTGCAAAAGAAAGTTAATTGGACGATTTTAATGTCTACTTTCTTATTTTTGAGTTATAAAGCTTTACTTTGTCCGTTTGAAAATTTTGGTTTTTGTAAAAATAAAATAATAATTTCTCACAGCATTATAGTACTGTTTTTAATATGTTTAGGTTACGATTTTATGTTCTGGTGAGAAAACAAAAAAAACTACGTGTGGCATTCGGGGACTGCCGCGGTAAAGCTATTGCATAGCATTTTTTAGAACTTAGGTATGCAATTATAATTATTTATTTATTTTATTTTTTCTGATATCAGATAACTGCGCTCTATCGGAAAAACGTTGAAATTATTCCGAATCATTTGCGGCTGCGGAAGCAAATGATTCGGAATAATTTAAACGTCTTCCGATAGAGCGCCGCGCACGAATTTTTTATTCGATATAGCAAAAAAACCGGATTATTCGAAAAAAATTCGTAGATAAAAAGATAGATAATTAAATTATCTTTAAAATGGTGCAGGTTTCATCATAATACGCCAGATAGTATTTGCGTAGTAGTCGATTTTGTGTTCGGTTAGACCTAATTTCACAAATTAATTACACTATGTAATATAAACAAAATCTAAAATATTCAAAGCTGAGAATATTAGGAAAATGTTCTTGTTTAACATATATTTTTTTCGAATCGTAAGCAGTACTCGTTTAGACGTAATTATCAGTTTAAAATCATTAATATTCGTTAAGAAATTTCTTCATTCGGTCACCGCGCTGGCCTCTAGGCCCGCGATAAAAGCTATGCAATAGCTTAAAAAAACAAAGAAACCCATAAAGCACGTAATACGTCAAATAATTCCTACGAGTCTAAATACAAAACAGCGTCGTAAATGGGCTCTATTGTGTAAAAAAATTTATGGTATATTGAAAACAATTATCGTTATTAAGATATGTAATGAAAAAACCAAATGATTTGTTAACTAATTTTTGAATAATAACCCAAAGGTAGGACGGTTAATTATAAAGTGCCTAACTAATAACGATAGTTCAAATATTTATATTAGATACAAAACATTTTTCAATTACTTTTGTTTTGATTTGAGTTGATGGTTGACGGGGGCCCTAATTCCTCTTCGCACCAGGGCCTTTGACCACCTAACTACCTTAATGGTCACTGTCATATCTGTTACTGTGCTAACCAGTCACTTATCCAGACTTCAATTTCGGGGGGGGGGGCAATCATTGAAACCATGCGCTAGGTACAAATGAGCCCTAGAGTTAATGGGCCCTTGCTGAGTTGGCCACGAAGACCCATTCTGTTCAGGGTTGGTCACACTCACGGACGGCCTCCACGCATGAAGTGCGAGCCTGGGTAGGACTATGGCCTTATGGTTAGTTTCCCTTGGGAATCAACCTTCTGGCGCTCCTGGACGGTCTGCGCACCGTGCGGCATAAGCCAATCAATTGCGCACTCTGACTAACAGTCGGAGGAGCCTGGAAGCAGTACCTACTGTTTACTTTAGAGCGGAGGTGGTTGCGGACCTTACGGCGATTGCTCTTGAAACGACCATCGGCTACCGATCCTGGGTGAACAGCCGAGTAGAGGATGCGGTGGTCCGCGATAGATTCGGTATACACCGTTTCACCGCTTCGTAAGGGAGAGGACCGCGGAAGCGACCTCGAACTCGTAACCAATCGAGAAACTGGAGTAATCTGGTCGCAACTGGAAGTAAGGGCGTGAGTGTAAGCCCGCTGGCTAACACTCCTGGCTGTCTCGCGGTTAAGGCGTTGGCCTCTTACGGGTTTATGGCGGAGCTTGACGGTGGACTGTTTTGTCCAAGTCTTCTGCGCTCACTCCAGGGAGTGACTCCACTTATTTTTTTTTTATCGGTGGGGGGCGTCCCCTGTGCCCCCCCCCCCCCCCGGATACGTCCTTGGTGCTATTTCTGTATGGGGTGGCCTGGACATGCTTAAGACGTGGCACCTATTTCGATGCCGGTCGACACTGTCATGATGATGAAGCCACACTGCCAAAAGAGTTCGAGTTAAAATTGAAATTGAATGGCGACGTTAAATCACTGGGGATATCTGCACGGCGCAGCGCCTTGGTATCGATCATTGTTTGCGACACAAAGGCATCCAACGGCCCCGGGTCGACCCATCCTTTTTGTCGCCTGTGACATTTCGGCCACCTAGCATCGGCAGCCCAGATGACATTTCGCTCGACGGCGACATCCATCCACACTGCTACAGCCCGCTACTGTACCAAGCCATGCTGTATGTCGCGTAATCGTCGTAACGTGTAAAACTAAAACGATTCGCATTTTACTTTCCTAACCCACCAACCGATCGGGAGAAAAGTATTGTGAACGTGCACATTTTATTTGAGCCCCTCTGAGACGACTAGGACCGTTTACAGATTAAAGTCTTTTTGTGTATATGTGTGTGTGTGTGTGTGTGTGTGTGTGTGTGTGTGTGTGTGGGTATTCCCCCACGATAGCGCCCAAACGCCTAATCCGATTGGTATGCCGGCATAATTTGAAAAGATTGTGTTTGAAATCGGTCTACCAAAGGGCTCACTAGTCATCATCCTGGAAATATTGGACTTAGTGTCTTGAAGTTTGGTACACAGATGCTGGGTTGAAATCACCAAATCGCCAAATCACGGAAATTCCGCCATACAAAGTATGGCGTATTTTTTTCGAAACATGTTCGAAATTCAAATTTTCATTGCGTGTCGTCGCACGTTCGAAATTCGATTTTTACTTTGCATCCTCATCGATTGGTGGGCTGGGGCCCTTCAATCGATGAGGATGAAAAGTATTGTGAGAGCGGTAAAATTTCCGGCGATTAAGACTATTTCCAGATTGAAGTCTGTCTGTGTGTCTGCCTGTGTCTGTGTATATCTCCACGATAACACTATGCATATGAAATCAGTCCTTGGCTACTTGCCGGGAAAGTCTTGTGGTTACACAGCCAATTTTTTTACTTTATGATCTTATATAGCGGTATTGTATGTTATAGAATATATATTTCACTGTAACTACAGAAGGAAAATAGCAATATTTGATAATCCGTAATAGCTTGACGACATATAAAATTGTGTTTAGGCTCATCCTGCTAATTAAATAATTAAATATTACTAATAAGAAAGAAATAGGAAATAAATAGGTGACTAAGATTGATCATTTTTAATATAGGAGAGTCTTTAAAAAAATAACGAGTTAGAAACTCTATGGAACTATATCAAAATAAATACTGGCAGGCACAGCTATTACATCTACTATTATATTATAAAAATCCAAACCTAATTTCCTTTTGGTTTTTTTTTTTCAAGTAAGGAATTTGTTTGCATCTTGTCAAAGTTTGTTGGCGAAAATGAAAAAAAAACGGAATTTTGCACGGTAATTAAATTTCTTTGCTTCAAAAAATATTATACGGGGAGTTTGTTTCCAAGATTGACGAGTTACATTAGGGGTTAATACTCCCCCATATTCCACTGTTGCGCTGTGTTGTGCTCAGTTTAGGCGTGGAAGAACTTCAACTAACTATGACCCTCGCCCGGGTCACCCTACGACGGCACTCACTGAAGAAATTATTAAAAAGTGTAAAAATATGTTTAGGCAGATCATTGTGTCGTGCTTCGTTTTATTGCTTAAGAAGTGGAGATTTCGATAAGTAGTGCTGATAGTATATCCGCACTACTTACTACTACTACTAAAAAGGGATCCGCACATACCTAAATTACGCGCAGAAAAAACTACACAATATTTCGCTACTTTTTTTGCATTTGTTTCAGCAGAATCATGATCGTTTTATGGCTTGATCCCATAGCTATAGACGAAATTTCACCATTACGATCCTGAAACAAAAACCCGTCCAATATAATCTTAAATCAAAAAAATATTTGTTTTCACGATAAAACTGAGCTACTTATTAAAAACTAATTAATACATCAAGAATTTTCTTAAGTAGTTTAAAAACCAAACATTACACTATATGAAATCGAAGACTATCGCGGTTGTTTGATAAAAACATATCTTCTCCGTGGAATTTGTCAGTGTACCAGCCGCGTGGCTATGTACCGCTATTGACAACGGCGGATGCAACATCGCCGAAACGTCGGGTGCTACGAACGTCAAGTGGTAATTTCGTTTTAATCTTATTTATAATATTAAACTATATAATAATAATTAAACTTGATCATATGTTAAAAATAAATATTTAACGATATTTTATATCTAGTTTATATACATAATACGGAAATTCGTTATTTTAGTTGCCTCAGATTTATATAAGATTTTTACGTAGGTATCACATGGAAATCTTCAGCGCTGCAGAGTAATCCATCATTACAGTTTTATAAAATTCATTATTCCATCATTACAAAGTAATCCATCATTACAATATATCTGTCATTCTCAAAATACCATTATGCCAGAGTTTATTCTGTAATGCTGAATGAATTTATTTGTTTTGGCCTGAAGTTCCTTTAGTGAATATATCCTTATCTCTTTTATGGGGGCAAAACGACTTCCTTTCTTGGTCTTCTGCATCTTCGGGAACAAGAAAAAATTTCAAAGGCAAATCTGTTGAATGTGCTGACGTTTCAATTTGGTTTGATTCATGACCTAAAATTCATCAGGGGTACGTGCGACGCGTTGTAATGATGCAAATAAAATCAGTAGTTACTTCTGCTGCTGTGGGGATTGCGTTAGAAAAACACTGTACCTTAACATTATAGCTTATAAAACTTAAACACTCTTAATGGCTTATGCGAGTAGTAAACTACTGCTTCCGTCACAACTGACTCGCCTGAAACCTTCTGTAGTCTTTAAAGCAGTATCATGTATTATTTTTTTATAAATCAATCATTTTTTGATCGATTATTTTTGCACGTTAAAAATCGTTAATCGTCTCACTCATCTGACTGGAACATCTGACTAGCAAACTTAACTGACTAGAACGTTTGTTACACAATCTACAAATCAAAAATGGCTGATAATTTCCCCACATGACGCTAATAAAAGCACCGACCCTTAAAAAAATGGGTGTCGTACAAAATAGCACTTTTTGAACCGACTGAATATATTTAAAAAAAACGGATAAAAACATCTGTAAATAAACTAAAATTAAATGATGAGGACAAATAGGTACCTATACAATACCATAAAATAATGATCCTCAATGGTATAATCAAATTAAATATATTTTTTCGGTCACTGAATTTACTTATTTATTCAATTTATTTCAATTAACCTCTTAAGAGTAATTAGACCTATCTATAAATTTATTATATTTTTATATGCAACATGCACCGAATCTGATTATAATTTATAAGACAACTCTATTACTGCAAACCTGCAATGATAAAAAAATTTACATATACAACTGACTAAATGAATAAATTTAACGTAACTACATGAATAGAATCACTGCGACGTGCATCATCTACAGGTTGAGTTTTTAATTAATGACATCCTTGTATTGGGTGAATCAGTACGACAAACTTACAACTTTTGAGAAAAAGTTTTTTTAATTGTTTTTTTATAGTATAAAAAGCTATGAGCACGATGCTCTTTCTAGTGGTAGGAAAAATATAGGTTATAATGATTATCATAGACGTTTTACCTACCGCTAGATGGCGCAGCTCGCTGAACACTTCTCAAACTTTTCTTCAATAGATACGATTTACAAATTAAGAGATTTTTTTTAAAAATTGTTTTCGTTGTTTTTTTCAAAGTGTTTTATCAAAAGTTGATTACTACGTCGTACCGATTTACCCACTACAAGGATGTTAAAAACTAAAAACTCATCCTGTATCTACTTCACGGCTTGTCTTTGCAATAGTGGTGTCCAATAACACTGTGCTGCATGGCGCCTTATCAACGAACGGATTAAAAGGTCCGATCCTTCATTACGACGGGCCTGTCCCCACTGAATAAACGGCCACTTTAAAAATTTCAGGTAGCAACGTGTCGTCGTTAATTATATTACCGTGTTTCCGTTGCGTTTATCTTATCCAGCTTATGCAGGCGCCAAGAATCTAACATAGATACGGTAGCTTAAAAGCGGATGTTGATTGTGTTACATGATTACCATAGCTTATTACAGCTGTAGATGAGCATGCTTAAGAAAGAAAAAGAAATCATTTTCTATAATAATTTTTATAACTTCTACTCTTAGAGACAACAATATCATATATGAATCGCTAAATGCAAAAAGGGCACTTTATGACTTTTTGGTGAAAATGACTTTTTGTTGGATTGATGATCTATGCACCTAAACACATCTTCTAAGTGAAAACGGCACGTATTCGATTGCTCTTCGTACATTTTATGGGGACTTCGATTTTTCGTTTGGTGCAGAAAGAGCACATTTTGGCCATATGTGCCCTTTTTACAACAAACGTCATGACAACCCATAGAAATACATGTGTTTCATATCAATCTGCTTGATTTTATAAATACAAGAGTTTGAATTAAAATATTGGTATTATTATTAGTACTTTCTTTTTTTTCATTCAGAAAGGGCACATTTTAAAATTATTATAATTTTTTTAACTGATTATCGGTTATAATTTTGTTGAGTCTATTTTTATTATTCAATAAGATAAATAAATGAGGAGATACATGATTTTTTTCAGCATTGTAGGATTCAAGGTACCAGATATAATCAGTTTTTTGGCTCTCCTGTAAAGTTTAAAAAAGTCAAAAAGTGCCCTTTGTGCATTAAGCGATTTATATACAATTCTTTCTACCGATTGCCAAGTAGGTAATAGATTTATCTATTTCACCGACGATTTTCATCAGAGTAACGACGACATCACAGATTTAATTAATACAATTGAATATTGTCTATCTCTATATTGACAGTTCAAGGCTGAAACTCATAAAAAGTTCCTAGAAGTTCCTGTTGTGAAATAGACATTTCAACAACTCTCCCTATATTTTCTATATTGTATACTACATTTGTATATACTATATTTTCATATACTTTTTATTTTTATATTTTCTAAATATTATAATACTATAATATATTTCCAACAAATACCCCATTTTGATTTTTCCTCTTTCAATACAAGTGTTTAGTGAAGTAGGATCATGAAAGAGCATTTTTATGATCCGGCCGATATTTTGGTTCTTTCTTGCTGAAATGAAATGAAACTAAAATACATTATTATTTATTGGTAACTGTTCTCTTATATATTAAGTGAAAAACTAATAAAATTAGGAAAAAAATAAATATTTTGTCCCATTTTTAGTAGGGTGACCTTGAAAAGGGGTGACCTTGAAAAGGGCAGCATTTTTCATGATTGAGAATCGTAAATAGAAAGCTAAAATAACACGAGGAAATGTAATTCTAAATAAATTAAACATAACTAAAAATCTAAAATATCTTTCAACGTTTTAATTATAATTATAAAGTAAAAACGTTCAAGTTACTACATTGGATGCCGGCATTTGGAAGAAATTTTCTGGACTTTCCAGAATAGCTGCTTTAATAGGTTTATATCGCCTGCTTTAATATCGCCGATTTGTCAATATCGTGAGCCCGACCTACTTTAGATAGCCTTAGATATAGAAAAATTGTGTAAAGAGTATGTATCAAGTAGGTAATATTAATATAATGGATATCTCTCTCAGGATTTTTAAAAATATTACAAGGAACAATATATTATTTTTGTAATAAACAGTACGGATATTATAATAGTAGGTAGGTATGTCGTAAAACCATATTGCACTCTCTGTAAAGAACAAGTAAAATCTGTTGAATTCAAAAAAATATTCAAAAATCGCCTGAAATATCGATACCCTTCAAATCACACTTTCTGGGGGGGAGGGGGGGGGGTATATCATTATCTACGTTACATCGCATAATCAAAAAAATATATAATTACAAATGTTTTAATTGCAAATGGTATAGTAATATTTAGATAAAACTCGTTGTGACACGTAACTGAAATTTTCTATGTAATGAAGAATAAGCGGATAGATAGCATAAAATGGATCCAAAAATGACAATAATAATTATGACGATTATGTTTCTCACAGTAAAGGCCTTTTTGAGTATTTTTACCGTATTTCGACCGGGAATTTCTCGCTACGTGGAGTAATTGATCATATGGCGTATTTATATATAGCGTGTTACATTATTTACCATCGTACAACATGACTTTTATTATTTTAATATTATATACATAAAGATTTAAATATTTAATTTCTATACAGGTTTCAATACGTGGACGTCCTGTGAGATCAAAATATAACCGGCTACTCTCTATCCCAGGTCATACCAGTGACTTCTTTTCATTCTCTTTCACCGTGCATGGAGCCTGTCTTTGGAATGCTTTGTGCCAAGCATAGCATGTTTTAAAAGCAGACTTAGAAAACGTTTGAAAACCTTTGCGTTCTTATCGATGTTAGTTTATTTTGGCGTGGCATAATCTGTGCCCACAAAGAGCGAAATACAATATAAATATATTTTTTTGTATTTGATGCTATTTATATAGGTTAAGTTAGCATTTACTTGCAAATAATGTTTATACTATAGTATAAGTTAGCTCTAAAATATTGCATGCAGGCAATAAGCTCGCATTTTCTTGCGAATAAAGCATTTTATTGCTATTATTATAATTAGATATCATACCTCTCCTTATTATTTCAGTGGTGTAATCAGCCTATATAAAAATGCAATAGATCGCACTAATAATTGAATGTAATTATTGTTATTATTACATAAATGATTGAGTTTTATAATCAAACAATCTTTTATAAAAAAAACATTCATTATAAATTTTAATATAGATAGCCTAATAAATCGCTACTAGTTTGGTTGCATGTCAATTCTATTAGCGCCATCTGCAATTCTCTGTTTCAGTATGGTTACCAAATCGTACTATGTAGTTGAGCAGTGATACCATATATAATCAAGAACTTATTTCGGTATTATCCTCAAGGAAATTACGTTTTACCTGTCACTGGTCCTTTCCTTTGTGATTCACAATGAACCGATTCTTCTTTAATTTCGGCTGCCATTCAGGCTGCTGGAATATAGGTATATTACATCGTACAAAATCCAGCGATTCGTCATTCTAAGTCGCCAGCGATTGTGATCTTGTCGCAGCAACGGCTTTACACTCCCATTGAAGAGTTTCCATAATCCACGATGGCGTGACCCACGGTCGACTGCAATGAAGGCGATCGGACGGAGGTCTCAATAAAAACGGGAAGCACATTTCGAGGATCAGTGTCAGGTTTTGTCTTGTAATCGTCCGGCGCGGAGGCGGACGCACCAGCTGGATACGTCCGACCGGCTGATCTTATCGCGGGCTTGGATTGACTTTGCATTTTTCCACCAGGCTCACGGAGCGCGGACGTGACTTTGCTAAACCTTCCCTAGGGGTGACGCAGAAATAAAATTTAGGTTCGTTTACAATACAGAATTACAAATTACATTCGATTAAATATTTAAAATTTGACGATTTCTCAACAAAAATGCGCGAGAAAAAGTAAGCTCCTAAGTTCCAGCCAGTATTGTGCAACATCGAGGAAAATTAAACCTTTCAGAGAAGCGACTGGGGAAAAGTAGACCAAAATGGAAAAGTGCTCTGAAAGACGCGGCCGCGGATACAGATAAAACTCAAAGGGGAGGGGGGGGTTTGCCCGCGTACCACTGGGGATAGGGTGGCCGAATTGGTTATGTCAAGATAACTTGCCGTAAGGTTAACAACCACCCCCGCTCTATAGGAATGAACAGTCGATTGGATGACGAAGCTCAGTGCGCAAACCGCCCAGGAGCGCCCCTAGGGAACTGGCCCGCAGGCACCGAGTCCTACCCGGGCTCGCACTTCTACGTGGAGGCTACTAGATGGGTGCCGACCATGTGAGTTGGGCTGATACTAACACATGGGTCAACTGCACTGGGTCCATTAGCTACCAGGGTAGATGGATACGCCGTCGGGCGTGAATCGCTCTTGGTGCTGGGCCGAGGGGGGAGGGGCACCCCCCCCCCCCGTGCCCCCATAATGTATCCACCGCTGAAACGACGATGTTCTTATTATTTGTAATAGCAGGATCCCTATCGGAAGTCAGCAGTGGATATTTCTCGTGAAATGTAAGAGGCTGGCTGTAGTCTGCACGCGACTATAGTTCTTTGATGCTTTCGCAAAGCAGGAAAATTGCCTCGAAAACTTTTTTGTACACTGGTTATGATTGAGAAACAATATCTACGAATAAAGAAATATGATATTGAACCATAGACGACTGGCGAAAAGCTATGGTTTCCGTTGAAAGCCGAGAGTAATGATGTAATGATGCATACCCCTAAGTAAGAAAACATTTTGAATGATATTGTGATGTAAGATCTGAAAAAAATACTTATCGGGTGAACGAGTCTTTCAACAAGATTTAACTCCTTGCCATACGTTAAAAAAAGAAACAGTATTTTATGAAGATCAAAAGAGGTTCTGGAACAGTCTGGAAATTCGCCTGTTCACATTTTCATAGGAAACTTACGAAAAATCTGCAAGGAAAAATTTTAAAAATGGATTCAAGGACGAAAAAGAGCCTGATTCGCTACAAAATTCAGATACGGCCCAGACAAAAAAACATCACTCAAAATTGTAAGTCAGGGGAAATTGAAACACAAATGTGTTAAGTTAGAAATAGATGCATGTGCTTTATATAAAATAATAAGAAAGCATGTACAGTTTAACATAGTAAAATAATACCTTATAAACCGATTTGTGGTGAGAAAATATTTTGATTCAATTAATACTCTAAAATACAGGAATTTCCTGTTAATCAAGTTGAAATTGTTATTTTCATATTAACCGTAAGGAAAACGTTGATACCTACATATAAACGAGTAATAGAGTTTCAACAAAACTCCTTGTATTTCAACAAAACTTCTTGTATTTCTTTGTATTACGATTAAAACATCGTTATTTTATATAGAACTGTAATAACAAAATGGTAACGTAAGAATCAATTCAATATTTTTTCTCATTGTATAGCATGTTTATTTATATAGCCTGATTACATCACAGAAATAATATGGAGATATTAGAATGCCGTCTATTAGTCTATTTGAACATTAAACGCCTTATTATTATCTATTGAAACCAGTATACCTAAACCTTAACCTCTTGCTTATTTGATTCTGTCACCCAACTGGGACTAGCCCGTTCTAGGATGGACAGGACTCTAACTTTACAATAAATTATGTAAAAGTTTTATTAAAATTTAAAAAGTCAATAAATAATATTTAATATGTGTTAGGAAATATAAAAATTAATATAAAATAAAGTACAATTGATTGTCAAAACAATATATAACAAGAAAATTTATTGGTAATTAGTTGAATGTTTTAATATAATCAACATAACTACATGCTATTTAAAAATATATTAATAAAGTGTGCACCTAAGTTTTTTAAACTATAATTTATAACATCTGATGTATGGTTAGTCTTTATTTTATTTTTGAATACCCTAAAATAATATTGAAATAATAGGAACTATGATTTAAAAAATCGATTGTTATTATACTATTGCTTTATTTTGAGATCTGATACGAATATGCATGATTAGGACGCTATAGAATGGGCTAGTGAACATCACAGAAGATTAATCAGGGTTTGGAAATATACATAAGTGCAATCTACCCGATATCGGCCACAACACGATTCAGCGTGACGGCCTAGTTTTAATTGTATTTTAATTTAATTTGTTTTATTTTATTATGTTAATATGTTTTATTTTAATTATGGGTACAGTGGCTTGGCAGTAATTAATGTTTTGGTGAGACAGTGTCATAATTCAATTTTTTACAAATTTTTTTTGGGACATCAACTTGTCAATCGGCTGAGGGGCCGAGGCCTGAAGGGTTAAGAAACTTTATAATCTATATAACCAATACTTTCAGCAAGGATATTATTACCCTTTCCTTTACAGGCAAAAGGCACTTAAGAACTTTATTTTAAAAACGATATTTGCATATTTGTAGCCATGCTTTGTACATGAATCTCAATTTTGCATTTTTTATACATTTATGGTTGCTCATGGAATGTTGATAATAAATCGTGTTGAACACCTTAATGCCAATTCGTTAATTTTAAATATTATGGTAATTTTCAAAATTTAAAAACGAAAATTGATTCCAAAATTTTGCAGGGATTTTTACAGGTTAATCTTTAAAAATCTCTGTGGTAAGGTTCGCACCTAAGATTAATACTAGGTAAGTCTAGTCGAAATATCAAAAAGTTCTCTGTTTTAATTTCAAAAGCACTTCATATTACTTTTGGGGAAAAATCATTACAACGCCGATTTCGTGTTTGGGCGCCATATCTTGGATAGCTCATTTCCGGTCAGGATTTCGCTTGAGCAACCGATATTTTTGGATTCAGCAGGGTTGAAATAGGGAGCAAAGAGCTTTACCGCAAAGTAATATAAATTTCTTCTGAAATTTCGATTGTCTGAAAAACTTGACTAAACTAAGGGGCCTACAGATCCTAAATACCTAGGGCACTGCCACATACCTAGCTTGCCTAACCCTTTAAGGGCCATGGAACAGATATGAATCAAAAATATTTTTAAAAAATAATCGAATACGAATAATTTATAAATTATACATTTTCCATATTATAGAGACATGAGAATCTTAATATTAGGGAAAAAAAATAAACTTAATTGTACTATTAAATTTACAGTATTTTTTTCTGAAAATATCGCAAATGACCAACTACGACTCTGGTGATTTTAAGTAAATATATACAATATTTATGGCGACTTTTACAATTATATTTCTTTCTTTTAATACTTTTTTTTAGTACCTACGTATGATTTCTGAGTTAAAATAATCAAATTATGGATAAAGTTTAAATTAGCATCTTTATCACAGGGAAACTTATGTCTATGTTTATACAAAATCTATTGAACCAATTTTCCCAAAACGACATTCATGTTATTTACATCGCCCATTTACAGTTTTATGTATCACAAAATTCCATACTCAGTAGGTATGTTGTTTATGTATATTATGCGTATAAAAATTATTTTTAAAAATATTTAATTATAATATGTGTTTTATATTATTAAAAATTAATAAAATATTTTATATAAATTACCATTTATAACAATTTTACATTATGTTGTACTTACCACCAAAAAAATGTTTTAGAAAGCAATTTGGTGTGTATAAAAATAGTGCGAATAGAAATTAAAAACTATGCATGAAGGTCTACCTTGTTCCTTAAACTTTACAACATATTTTATGAATTTGTGTTACATATTAAATACATAAATAAAATAAACTGTTGTAAATTTATGTTATAACAGTCACTAATTTTATTGAACTACTTCAGCTTCACTCATCATCATCATCATCATCATCATTTATTCATTCCATAAAAGCATTTCACAATACTAAGGAACATGTCAAATTTTACAATCATAATTTACCGGATGATAAAACCGCTTTGAATAATTAAAAGAAGAAAAAAATAATTGTAATCAGAGGTGATTACTCAAAAATAGTCAAATTTACAAAATAATCAATAATCAAACAAATAATAATCTATACCATAAAAAAAATCTGAAACATGCGTAATTAAAAACAATGTCAATAAAATCTAAAACTTAGTTCGAAAATATAGTCATAATATGGTTATTTATAATCAAGCAATTGTGGACGCAATATCATAAAAGTCGTTCAGTTTGTAAAGGGCATGTTTGACTAACTGATTTTTCAAGCAGATTTTATATGATGCCATCTCAAGTCTTTTCGTCGATGATAGCAAAGCATTGAACAATTTAAAACTAATATATAAAAATGTTTTTTGATATTTAGTCAAGCGTACTTTAGGCAATAACACATTGTTTTTATGTCGCGTATTATGGCACTTTAAGACAGCTTCAGATTTTGTTCACTATATGTATGTGATGTAGGTATCTACTCTATCCCAAAGCTTATGGTCCTCAAAGGTTTAAAGTTTTATAAATGCAGCCGGTTTTTAATATATAGATATGTAGGTTGATGCCCTTTCCTGAATCAAAGCAACAACCGTCAAAAGTGAGTGACATACACCCAGTCTGGGCATCGACTCTGAATCCAATTGTATCCGTTTAGCAGGAATATGAGACGCGGGTAGCTTTGTTTCCACTGCGGACCAACAGCATGACTCTGCAGATTCTGCGACGTCATTGTTAGATTCAATCTCCGGAGAGGCGGCACATCTGACCGGCCATTGTGGCTCTACCGGTGTGACAAACACAAGCATAATACCCGACTACTGTTCACCAGACCGGTTAGAAATAGTCGAGTCGTATAGTTTAGTACAATAACAGATAGGCATCAAGCGATCTTCCCTAAGGCGGTGATTTCTGGGGCTCAATGAAGGTTCTGTCATCTTTAATTAAAACTACGTTTACACGGAATATACGGATTTTAAAATTCTTTAATAAAAGAACACTGATTAAGAGTGGCTTCATTATTAATATTTATCATTATGCAAAAAAAAGACTATCGCTTTCATTAGAAAAAAAAATAAAAAACGGCAAGTACTGATTTTATTTGTTTTTTAATATTTATTGTTCAATGTAACAAAAATATTATACGCTTAAAGGCAGGCTGTGCGGCACTGAATAATTGTTAAACTCCCTATTACTACACCATAATCACAGTAAACTAAATTGAAATTAAGATTGATTTCATATATAAAGTCGATGAGCGCCCTCTCTCGGGCGGCGGACGAATCCGGTTTATTTCGTTGCAAACGCCTTGGGGATGCGGTTTGTTTCTTGGCCAACGGCGGGGTTGGTCCAAGCGCCAATATATGGTGTAAGCGCCAATATTTGATTAATGTATGACGAATTTTAAATATTATTAGTGTAGCTTGTATAATCGTGTGCTAATATTTAAGACCAGTAGCCGGTTTTTGGTATTTTAACATATTATTTAATTTGCGTAGATTATTTGGTCATCTCACGTATTAATTGCATTAGACGTATTCGACTGATGTTAATAAACGCCTCCTTTAACGTCAGTTATATCGTAGATTTAGACGTACAAAAAGCTGTTGTGTAAATACATTCAAAATTATATTATAAATAGTAACATGCACATTTTATGTATAATTGACTATTTCAATTTGATAATCCTCTGACCATTTCAATTAGATTTTTTGACTATTTATTATAATTCCGTCCATCCATAATTATTTCAATTTGATTATTTCACTGTTCATTGCAATTCCTATTTATTGTTTACCTATTTCGTGTTATTGAATTAATTTTATTGTGTTTTGTGATTATATTGGTATTTTACAAATATTATTTGCAGACTGACAGACTGACAGACGCATTGACATATCAATGACCTAGTTTTTGGAGTAATGATTAATGTCTACATACATTGTTAATTTCTACATACGTCTTAAGTTAATTCCTAATATTATTAGATACTAATTTTTTTAATATGTAGTTTGAAGTATGCACAAGCCACTATTTTCTTGGTACGAGCCTAGGCCTAGTTAGACAGCGTTGATCTAAAGAAAGACTGGGCTGCGGTACTCTCTTTTTTGCTACTATTTTCAATGGAGCCTTTATTGATAATAATAATATGTAATGTACCTACCTACTGTAGTTTAAAAAATGTGCATTTCTTTAAATAAATAAATAAAATATTGAAATGGGTAAAAACCGTCACTTATTGTTGGAAAAAGGGCAGAAATAGTGGCCCTGCATATAAATGAATTTTCTGAACATATTAAAGTAAGAGGGTACTTGTGAGCAAAACAGCTGTTCATAAAGCTGTCAGTAAATTTAACATTTCGGGAAATACAAAAAAACGAGTAAACCTCTAGATAATGCGATCTGAAGATTGGTCGCACGACGTCCAGTAACCTCCTGCAAGAAAAATTAGCATACTCTGGCTGCAACGGGCAACAACATTCGTCTGGATACCATTTCAAGATATTTGACCACAGATTTTGCTTTATTATCCTATAAACTGGCAAGGAAACCTCGACTAATCCCGAGTATGAAAACAAGCAACTGATTTTCGTCCCAAAATATAAGATTTGGACAGTACAACAGTGAAATATGGTGGTCTTTTCTGATGAGCCAAGTATCCATCAATTATCTGCATTTGTTAGAGATGATCTCTATCCAATGGGTAAAATATTTAACGAAATATATATACGACTGCAACTATGAAACCTCCTCCAAGCCAGGTGATACAGGATGCAATGGCTGTACTGCTGCTTTGTTTTTCATGCCATATAAAATCACTTTAAATGGACGTATATACTTTAATTCGTTACACGATAAGTTCAAACTTGAAATAGACGTTCATCGTTGTTTTAATTTCATTCATGATAGGGCTCCGTGTCACAGATCAAGGACTGTTATGGACTATCTGACAGCGGAGCAAATCCAAGTAATTTATTGGCCACGTAACAGCCCATATTTGATCCCAATCGAGAATCTGTGTTGTATTCTGAAAATTTAAGTCACGCAAAAGCAACCATCCAGTGCTACAGCAATTATTGAAGCAATAAAGGATGAGCAGTGTACAAAAATTTCTCAAACTTACTGCCAGTCTCGGATTTGATGCATGCCTAACATGATTGCACCAGTAATTAAAAATAAAGGAGGTGTATCAACAATATCCTTGAAAGTCCATTTTGTTCATTTATGAAATGCCATTATTGCTGAATTTCATTAATTATCATTTTTTTTTTTGATGCGTGATCATAAACTTTTGCACACAACTGTGATGATATGTGACTGTGACGACTGATATGAGATATTCCAACCAAAATGTGATTAACCAGATAACATTTACAATGTGATTTTGGCCCAACAAGGCACCTGTGTACCAAATTTTAAGACTCTAAGTCCAATATTTCGAGATTCAAATATGGCTAGTGCGCCCTCTGAGAGCGATTTTAACCACTACCTTTTCAGCTCTTTTCAGGTCAATCGGTTTAAGTGTTTGGGCGCTACATACAGGAATACACACAGGAGGAGGAATACACAGACACACGCACAGACAGCCACACAGACCTACAGACAGAAAGACAAACACAGACCGATTTTCTATCTGGAAATAATCTTAATCGTCTCATGGGGGCTCAAATCGGATATTTACGTCTTCATCCAGAAATAAATATTTAGCATGTTCACAATACTTTTTCTCTTCGTTGGTTGGTGGACCGGGAAAGTAAATATGTTAAAATAATTTAATTAATAGTGTGAAAGGGAATTCCAAAATTTTATACCGAAGTATAGAAGTTTATGTAAAAACAATGGATTGAGGTCCATCAATATGAAATCTTTGAGAAGTGTATAAGCGCCTGTTTATTAGCTTGACCTGTTATACTGTAAGGGAATTTAACAACTGACTTTTGCCTACTTCTAATTTAGGACCGTTTGGTGAAAGGTTTTTTTAGAAAATTAGTTTCTAATGGTTTCATGTACCTTCCTCGAAGCCAGAGACATACATACAAAACTTATTTCTACAAAACTTATTTCTGGAAAACAATACAAGAGCCTTTTTTAGCAGTAGAAAAATGTTTTTTTTCAAAGTGATATATAAATAGCGAAATTTTACTACACAGAAATACAAGATATTAATAAAAATATACCAAGACACCGAAGTCATTTGTTTTCTGAGTGTCGAAGAAACAATTATTAAACATGTACATATCGCACATCCGGTAGAACAAAGTCAGAACATACATTTTAAAAAATTTACAGCAGCGCAAATTAAAGTGATTTAATTGTTTGGAACCAAGATTTTGACTTTAAATCATTGTTTTATTATGATGACTATACGTTATTTAAATCAGGATATACGCTCCGCTCGCCGATACTCCTCGCTCGTTGGAGCTTTGCCGAGGATAGTTCTTGTCCCCTCTGTAGCAATACCCCTTGCACAGCTAGACACATTCTAGCTGGCTGCAAGGTGGCCTTAGATCAAGGACGGTACACTTACCGCCATGACAAAGTTCTCGCTGTTATTCGCGAGGTAATTAGTCTCTCAGTGGCTCGAGCCAACAAGGGTTTGACAGTATCCTCCAAACCCCCAATACAGTTTGTGCGGGATGGCTCTAAAGGCAAAAAACATTTAACTACAAAACCTTTCTCAATAATCGAGAAAGCTACAGATTGGACTCTGGAGGTTGATTCGGTCTCTAAGCAGTATAAATTCCCTGAAAGTCTCGGATGCACAGCCCTCCGTCCAGATATAACTCTTTACTCTCTATCTCGGAAGGTGGCTCTTATTGTAGAATTAACTGTTCCATGGGAATCAAATATCCCAAAAGACCACGAGTACAAATTAAATAAATACCATGATCTTGCAAATGCCGTAACCCGGAACGGCTTCACTGTTCACCTTCACGCGGTGGAAGTTGGCGCTCGTGGCCTGCCAGCTAAATCTCTATTTCACCTCTTTAAAGATCTTGGCCTTTCCAGAAAAATAATCAACTCTTTCTTAGAAAAATTATCTAAAACTGCGATTTGCGCATCTCAAATTCTATGGCTTCGAAGGGGGAGTGAATGGGTGGCAAGGTGAACGCTCACATGTGGCAAGACAGCTGTCCTAAACCTACCACAGCCGGTTCGTAAGTCCGGAATCCACTGCTCACCCCCCAGAAGTGTAAAAAATAGTATTATGATGGGCCCGACTCCGGTCGGTGAATTCCATGGCAGCTCCGTTTGTATTTATTATCGTATTATACGTAATTAAAAAAACTAAAATTAAAATATTGATTCTTTAAAAAAATGCATTTAAAGCATTGACATCCTACAATTGTGTTATTGCAATAAAGTTTATTGCTTAATTTAGTTGTGACATCCTATTTCTACTGCAAAAATACACATTTTTATATTTTAATGAATATTTATTCATATTTATGAATACCAAATTAGTCTAAACATCTTCCAAAATGTAATGGCACAAGTATTCATAGTTTTATTCACAATAGGAACTTAAATCGACTTATGTATTGGGATGACGCGGCTAATTTTCCATCTTGACGGATAGATCCCACTAGAGATACTTAAATTGAAAATGTGTCGTAAGGGTTCAACCAAAAAAGATTGACATGCCTTTAATATGTATGGAGGAATACCGTCCGGACCAACAGACTGTTTCGGCTTTAACTTTTTGAAGGCACAAGCGACATCCGCGACACTGAGTTCCTGGATGTCGACGCTATCGTTCCAACACTTAGAAGAATCGGTCTATTCGTACCCACCAATTACTACCTTGCTCGGACTCATGTATTGTTCGCGTTACCGCGAGCTAGAACTAACATCGTTCAACACTGCTTCACAGTGCGGACGCTTCGTACCCTAAATGCACTATGTTCGACTGAGCCAGAATTGGATATTTGGACGGTGAACTTAGCACAACTGAAAAGTATGGTAATGGCATTTCTTAGCAATCAAATAATTAGATAAATATGTAGTATTAAAATTGTTAAAAAGGAATAACTAGTATAATTAAAAAGGTTAGATAAACATTAGATATACATATGTAAATATAATCGTTTAATATTACGCTCTAACGGATGTCTCCGTCTCGTTTGCTATAGTCTAGAATAATGATTTATATATTAGAATAATAATGATAGTAATAGTAATGGAGTAGAGTAATAATAATATTATTAACAGTAGAATTATAATAATAGTCTATAGTAGAATAATAGTTATAATCTAGAATAATAGCCTAGAAAAATAATTAACGATTTGGAATCATCTGTAAGGTTAAAATTATGTTTTGGGAAATAAATAAAATAAAAAAATAAAAAAATCTTATATTAAAGATAAATATAATGATTAAAAAAACAGGACAAACTAAAAGTTGACATCCATCATAAAAGGCAGCAAAAGTGTACGTATGTGTATGTGTGTGTGTGTGTGTATGTGTCAGGGTGTGTATTTGAGTGTATGTGTGAGTGTGTGTTAATAATGTAAGTTATTCTTCTTCTCATAATAAAACTAGTTGCAAAAACATTTATCATAAAGTAAGTAAGCATTTCTTTATTCTACAATTTTGTCTTCACTTATAAAAGTAGGAACTGGTAATTCCGTTCAAAATAAAAGTTCTCAAATATTATCTAAACATTTTTTTGGTATTGAAATCAAAACAGTGAATTATAAAAATAAGCATATTTCTTGGGCACAATGTTGTTACGAATCAATGTTGTTAGGTCATTTTTCTTTCGCCCTGTGATGGTAATTTTAGTATTATAAGCAGGTTTCAATTGTATATCTTGGATATTGACCACTCACTGCGCGCGCAACTGACCAATCGGATGATTTTGCACCGGAAACCCGTCCTTTTTCGCATAGTGCTACAATGTCACTCGCGCCATCTAGCGAATTCGATTAAAACTAGTAAAGTGTCTTTCACCCAAATCTATAGTCGAGTATCAATCATTACTCGAGTACCGAGCAGTACTCGAGTAATACTTGAGTATCAGTTTTCATTTTATAGTCGAGTATTGAGAAGGCGAGTAATACTCGAGTATTACCCAGAGCTGAGTATCCGTCTGGCGATACTTGAGAGCTGTCAAAACTTTTCATTTATATGCGTTGGTGAATGTGTATATTATTGTATTTACGTATTATTTCGTGAAATAGCGGAGTTTCTACAACGGCTGGTGGAAATTGAGAGAATATTCGAGGTCGGTGGTGCAGTAGCACGCTGACCAGGGAACAATTGGTTTTCTCTATATCGAAGTCCAAATATTACAAAGTCCCAAATAAAACGCAGAAGCCGATATGAGGGCGTTACGTGAAAAAATCAGGATAGATGATTCTTATGCGCGCTTTGAAATAATTCATGAAGTTAGAATTTGAACTGTTAAATCAAAGCGACAACAAATTGGCGTCTTTAAAACCACCGGCTATGAATTAAAATGAATAACTTAATTCATATTTTATAAAAAAAACCTACAATAAAATGGGTATAAATAGTCTCTGTAAACCTTTATCATAATTTTAGATGTAAAATAAAATATGAGTAATTTGTTTCCGAATTAAATACGAAAGATTTTATTTTCCTCATGTTTTCCCCTCTACTCGAGTATTATTCAGCTGAGTCTATGAACGATATTCGACTAAAGAAAGCATCCAAAACTTAAGTACTACTCGGTACCCGAGTAAGACTTGGTTGAGTAAATACTCAAGTAATGATCAACACTCGACTATAGATTCGAGTGTTTCTGTTATCGGACGTGTAATAGATTTTGAAACACTTTGGCGTTTATATGTTACTTTTAGAAATTTTGACATTTGTGACTTTGTTCTACCGCATGTGCGATATATTGAAAATAACAGAAACAGAAACGACTGCCATTACAGAAAGTGAACTATTGTATTTATAATTATTTTTATTACGTTATTTTATGAAATATTTGTGGTGTATGTATTAATCTATATAGAATATAGATACATGTATATTACCGGAATATACTCAGTCAGACCTTTCATTTAACACTGAACACGATATATTTATCCAACTTTAACGACACTTTTTTTTGGTATTTGTCTAGGTATTTTATAATTGATACATTTGTAATTAGTTTTATCTTTTTTATTATACTTCGTATCATTTTCTCTCTTCTGCATGCTACACGGCTTTATAAAGAAGTCTTGTTATTATAGGAAAAAAATTGATTACAATCGATATATCGAAACTTTTTCTTCTTCGTCGAGCCTAATCCTCTTCGCCGGGCCTTATCTTCTTCATTATCACCATCATCATCATATAAGATATTTCGCCTCTTTTTAGATCTTTTAGTCCTGGTATTTAATCCTGGATAAATTAGAAAGATTGATTGCCTCTTATGATGTGGCCAAAGAATCACAAAGTTCCCATGTTTGATAGTCATAAGCGGCTTCGAGCTTTTCCGTTCTTTGTTAGTCAAATACTTTTCGACCATATTTTGTTTCAAGATATTTTAACGTTCCTAGGTTTATCTACCCACTAGGGAGGTATATAAAATTTCCGTTAGTGTCCTAGGTACACTACTAGGTCAAGTCGTATATAAAATCAAAAAGAAGATAAATAGTATCTACCTATCGTTGAATACACCTATAGGTACATACAATAATTATTACAATGTTAAAAAACACTATATTAAATAAAAATACAATATAAAAAATACAATGCTAATTTTATTTTACATCACAGCATCATCCTATGACCGGATTTTTTACAAACCTTATCAAATATAAGAATATTATACAGTTTTTTTACCATGTTTCTTTATACATGTTGAATGTTATACAATTGTATACAAGTTTACCTTATTCCGATAGTATTATATAATTTTTAGGGTAAACCTCTCTGTCAGAATTTAAAATTGAAGTTTCTTCTTTCATGCCATTGTACATATGGAGGTTTTTTATTTTTATTTCGATTTAATGGCTCGTTGATAACGAACGCAGCCTAATAATATCATATTTTAAATGTTGGAAACATTTGAAAATTTGAATTATTTCATTATGTCATCCTTTATTTATGAAACGGCCCGAAGTGATCATTGTGTTTTATTTTAGTTTTTTCGTTTCAATTTGAGGCATTTTGTGTTGCAAAAGAAAAAGCTCGATTTTTGAGATCGAAAAGTGATCGTTCGTCGACGGTCAAGGGACCCATAAACTTACATGCACAGTCAAAAGTCGTGCACTTCCGTAAGTATATCTCATTCAAACATAAGCATTTCCCAATCCAAGCTGGGATTTCCTTCGTTGCTATTCAAGTAGTTTTTTCTAATTTTATTTTACATCAAAATCATCATCCTATAAACGGATTGATCGTTACTTTTAAAATAAAATTGACAAGTACTTATAAGCGTTAATATCCTAGATGAAGGGAGAGAGATAGAGGAAACGATTTCAGGGGTTTATTTTTATTTTATTCGTCTCCTGCTCTCGTATGTTAAAAAAAATATTCCGAGCTACCACGAAATTTGTTGAAAAACACGATTTTTCGAATGAATACATTATTTTCTTTTTTGATGACATCATAAAGCTCTACTGAAAACCACAATATATTTTCTAATCGCCTTTTAGTAACTTACACTGCCATCTATCCGAGTTAGAATTCCGCAGATGCGTTTGGTTTGCGTCTTTATTAAGTCAGCGCACCCTGTCTGGCGATAGCGGTACAACTGCGCATTGGCGGCGGAGTCAAATGATATTTTTATATACACATTTTTCATAATCATTCATATATTACATGTAGGATATGAGTAATTGTATCCATTTTCTTGGCGGTCTTGGTCCGATCCGGTAGCGTGGTCTTCCATCCGTGAGATACCTGTAGAGACGAGCTTCTGATATCCAAATGGCATAAACTACAAAAGCCCGGATCTACAGGGTAGATCACGAATGTGCCAAAATTAGATCATTGATGGCTGTTCATCTTCTGTTCTTCGTATTTTTCATTGTTGTTTTTTAAACTATTTTTATGTTCTAAAATAAGTGTATGGTTATATCTAAAAAGTTTTATTTTGATATGTTTACCTCAATAAACGGAAATGTTGTCATCGTTTAATATTCCTATATTTTGTGGGTTGTAGATTGTATTTACATAAGGCCGCATCTGAAAAATACAATAAGCATATTTTAAAAATTGTTATTATTGAATTCTTTCTTCTTTCTACAACAACTCGCTTACTAAAACAATATTCTCTTTTCTCTTCTTCTCTACAACAAAATTTATTTTACTACAACAAAATTTATAAATATTTTTATTTTTGGATGTTATTGTCATTGTAAATACCTAATAAATGTAGATCAAAATATTATACACTTCAGAGGCGGACCGTAGCTTAGTGGGACCCTGGGCTAATATACTTGGGGTGCTGCCTAATTAATCAACTAATTGCCATTTTGTCAAAAAACTGTTTTCGATAATGATAGATGTAGAGAAAAATGAGAGTAATGATAGAGAAAAAAGAGGACAAAAAAAAATATTTTTTTTTATATGAGAGATACACAATCAGCAACTGTAAGACATTTTACTTTTCACTAAAAATAAACAAATCGATTAGCAAAAACGTACTTAAGAAGACGTTGAAACTTAAGCTATTTAATCTTAACATAACGATCTATCCATGCAAACTAAGTCAAACAATAGGTAATAATAATATAATATAAATAATGTATTTAAGTATTATTATTAATTTTAAATTTAGTTACTATAAGTCAAATTTATGTAGTTATTAATTAACAAGGCACTAGCCTTAGTGGGGAACTGAACTGCTATATACTACATAGATGTTATTTTTATGATTAAATAAATTGAAAAAATACTGCGAATGACTGCGTTTGCGAGAAAATACACTGAAAACAAACGGCGGGTAGTCCCCCGGAATAGGGGCGAGAAATTGATCTCAGGGTTGCCATCCTTATGATAGGAATTTTGAAGATTTTAGATTTTGTTTGTAATTCACATTATAAGTTTCATATTATATGCAGTTTTACATAAAGATGTAATATGTATGTTATGTGTATAAATAGATACATTTAAAGTTAGTTCAATGTATTTAACTTTTTAGCTGGTTTGCCACTTTCTGACTAAATTCACTATTAATGAGGATAAATATATCGATCGCGGTAAATATATAGTTGTATGGTTTAATAATCCTGAATAAGGTGGAATTTTTAGTGTAATTGTTGTTTACACTGTGAAACATAACCATAATATCATACAAAATATAGAGAAGGGCGCTGAGGTGTTTTTATAGGAACTCGCAGTGGTGTATTTCCAACAAGATACGAACATTCGCGTTTATCATGCATTAAAGAATATAAAGAATTTAATAATTTCACCCTTATTTTTATCTGAGCAATGCCAATTATCGAGGATTGAAAATATATAAATTTTATTTCTAAAGACTATTGTGAAATAAAATATTTACCTATACCTAAATATAATTATAAATCATATGTATATTTTTTTATATATTTAACCATTTTTTTATAGGAAATATAAATACTAATTAATATTAATTCATGTAAAGTATATGTCAAATATTGATATAAATATTCTATCTGTCCATCGCCAAATTTATTAGATGAAAGTCATGGACGCTTTTTTGATTTGATTTCCTTTATGAAATCCACGATATCGTGTTTATTTCGTATAGAAAAAGAAATTAAAAAAAAAGACTGATAAAAAGAAAAAGATTGAAATTGGCATCATATTTTCTCTAAAATAAGTTAAATAAAAATATATTTTTTATAGTTATTATACGTACAAAACATTCCCTAATTTAAAAATATATTTAGCTTCATAGATCCTTTAGATATTTTTTTGTTTTTATATGGGTATCTCAAAAGAAAGTTTATATTTGATAGATCAATATAAATGAAATATTGACGTCTCTCAACGAGATCTTGATTAAATATTAAAATACACAGTTTATAAATTTACTTCCTAAAATTAATATCGTCTAAATACAAACCAACACTTTCACGGTAGGTACTCATTAAAATGAACAGCAAAAATTCTCGACGTCTCGATTATTCCTCGCGCCGATATTGCAACCCATACAGTCATTGATGATGTTCACAGGCCACTGATGATGATGTTAACTGATGTTGTTAAGAGCCCTATCACATATTTTTTCCAGAAAGGCAAGAAAAGTGGATTTTTGGCGTTCTAATTCCAAGAAATGAAGAGATTTCTACAAACTTTAATTACTGAATTACCTGGACCATTTCTTGATGTTGACCATAGCGGCCTTTAATTTTAGATATAACGAATATTATTTACTTATTCAGCCCATTTTCCGAAAGTCGTTATTCGTAAAACGCTCGGAAGGCAAACTTTGAGCTCCTTAATACAGTAATATCACTACAACGAAAACCGTATACTATTTTTTTTTATGTCCGTCATGTATTCTTGTTGACCATAGCGGCCTTATTTTTTCGTTTTTTGACCACATATCCAAGGTATACATTACTTACAATTACACAAAATTTAAAAAAAAACTTCCTGTATCATTCTAATTTTCTCAGAAATAAAATAAGATTCTTATATAATACTTATACTATATTAAAGTTCACTCTTTTAGCAATACGACATAATATAAATTATTGTCATTAGAAAGGAGAAAACACTGCAAAAAACAATTAGAAATTGTGTATATATTTGCTTACGCAAGAGAAGAGCGCTCAGTGCCGCGGTTTTCTCCCAGGGTTGAATAGTTATTTATTTATTTTTTTATTTATTTATCCTATCTTTTATAGTTACATCCAAAAAAAAATGCGTTCATTTTTTAAACTCATTTTAAAAGAATACCTACGCTATTTTGTAATAGGCCTCTTAAATGTTGAAAGCGCTCAGTTACTTCGTTAAGGCGACATGAGACCTCAGAAAAATATCCGAAATTGGCGTACACGCGAAAAAATAGGCGGGGTTTATATTGTAGAGTTTGACCAATAAAAATCCAGCGTTTAGGAAGCGTCAAGCGCAGATTCAACGTCCGCTCGCGCCGGGGACCAGGCGCATACTAAATGTTCTATCACAGCGCTAACACAGAATAACTATCTTTACGCAGTTGTGGTATAAGGGTGTTAATGGCAAAGCATATTTAGCGTAACTATCAGAGCGCTCTCACGTTTTAATTAATTGTAATTAATGTAGGTCCTACGGTAGCGTCCGTAGCACCGTTGACACCGGTTCTCCTCTTTGTTACCGAAGTTAAGCAGCGGCGGGCGCGGTCAATACTGGGATGGGTGACCGCCTGAGTGTTTGACTGCGTGATGCTACAAGTGCCCACCTAGAATATGGTGCCATGTGCAATAAGCAACAAGGCGGGCGAAAGGTGGAGGACGAAAAGGCATATGCGAAGTGCCGCCCTAGAGAATTAACTAGTCAATATAATGAAATTATAATAAAATACACTCACCGCTTACATTGCAGGAGTAATCGCACCTGAAAGTTTTTGAAGTCAGTTTAAGGCCTTAATGTCCAAAGCAATGAGCAACTTTTTAGAGTCCAAATTTTAAAATCATTTCTTATCGAGGGATTTACTTAGAAACTTTTTTAAATTAATGCTTATATTTTTCAAAAAACTCCTTAAACTAAAATTCTTTAGATATGGTCGTTCCCAGATATCATGTCGCCTTAACGAATTGAAGACTATCATTGGAATCCTGGGGATTTGATTCTCGCACCAATTGGATTTCGTAGGGGTGCAGTTTTACATGCACTCGTAGGTGTTTGTGGAAAATTCGGTGTAGTGATGATTCATCCACATTTAAAGCACTTGTTCGCTTACTAATGGAAAGGTTCGGATCGTCACGGACAGACTGATTCGCACTCACCACGATTTAATGACCTTGATCGCCAGGATTTCGGTTTTGCAGTGTCTTCAAGCTTTTTGACCCATTTTCAAATGAGGGAATACTTGACTCATTTATGTAAGTTACGCAAGCCACGATGATTGTAAAATTTTCTCCGCGCTGTCACAGTATACCGAGAGAATATTAGACACAGTCTCGAGCGATATTGCGATACAAAAAAAACTTTAGCGTTATGCGCGGGTGAAGGTTGGCGAATTTCTCAAACGTTCGAATACCAGCGTCGGTCGAGTAGCGGACATACGGCGGCCATATGCGAGCCCTCAGGACGCGTGACGTAGCTTGTTTCGATTTAAATTTTGATCTAAAGGAAGCTACTGTCTGTTATACTGTGGCGCTGTAGTCGCCGAATCACAGTTTCTGTAAAATTCTCGCACACAGAACGCGCTCATGAGATACGCTCCATAGAGATTGAATTTGTAGAAGCGAGGTAATGGATTAATATACATACATCACGCACCTCCCGCTGTATTTGTGATTGAAGTACGAACTGCAATTTAAAAACTATCAAGTATCTTTCTCTGTCAATGACAAATAATACATTTTTACACGACTGCCTAACAATAAAGGAGAGTAATGTGTCCAAGATTCATCTATGTATGTTTTTCGATACTTTATTCCACTATAACTTCTAAACGCTTAAACCGATTTAGATGTGTGTGGTATTTTTCGAATCGTTATGTCATTCCGAGTATCACAGGGTACCTGAAATGTTCAAATATTAAGTAAGTCATTGTCTAAATGTCCAAATGTCAATAAATTAACATAAATATATCGTGTTTAGTGTCAAATGAAAAGTCTGACTGAGTAGGTACATCCCGGAAATATACATCTATCTATATTGATAAATATATAAACCACACATATTTTATAATAAACACAATAATTCACTTTCTGTGACGGCAGTAGTGTTTTTCATTTTATTTAATATATTTACTTGTTTATATTAATGAATAAAGAGAAACAAAACAATAACGCTACTTACTTAAAAACGCCGCCAGTCTAAATCGGTCAATTTCAGTGTGGCTTTGTTTCGAAGTAGGTTAACCGATTTGGCTTTTGGCTCCTGTAAACCTCGAACATTTCCTTCGTCGAAGCTCCTCTCTTTGTATTTGTGTTGCTTCTTGACTGCATTCCAAATGCTGAGATTAATGTTCACAAATACATTTAAATAACGTTCATTACATTTTTCTCTTTGTTTGTATCACTAATTTTACAGAAGACGGTTTCCTCGCCATTATATCGCTCACCACTGTATCTGAAATGACGGAAGAATTTCATTATATTTAAAAACTAATAGTACATAAATGATTTCTATTATTTTCAGTGCTATTGCATGGTTTATTAGATATGATCTAAACTCTGAATTCCTTTTATAAGGAATATTGCAAGAAGTCACTAACTAACAAAAACACGTTTTACGGCAAATTGTCTTCAAAGTTTGTGTTTTACTGCATGAAACAGAAATGATACCAATACGTTTATGCTTTTGTTTTATTATTAACATGATCCTAAATTATACATGCTCATAAATATTTTAATAAATGTTTACTTATTTAGAATTAAAAACATTAAATAAAACATAAAATTAAAATGAGAGAGGGCGCTCATCGATTTTATTTATGAAATTATTATTCAGATGAAACTGGTTGTCGGATACTTGCGGGGAAAGACTTACCGTGACACATCGGATTTTTTTTGCAGAGGGGATAAATCACGACTGTTGTTTTGTCTCCGCCAGCTTGTAAACCAACTGCAGAAGCTGATATCAAATTTGCTTCTAAATATATAGACGATGATACACTATGATAACACTATGCACCGGCACATAGGGCTGCGCTTACATCAGACTTTTTAGGCCTAGTTGGGTTGCCCATGTTAGGGTATTCAACCTTTGGCCCTGTCCTTGCCCTCTATGATTTTTCGTGGTTTCCTCGTATTCAAGACCATCTAATTCAGATTTAGGAAGAAGCTTGCAAACAAGTTCTATGAAAGCAAGATCTATGAAAAGAAATGTTCTATAATTCGGGTTTTGGGTATAAAGACTTGTATTGCAAGAAATAGTAAATATTTCGAAAAATTAAATATGCTATTTAAGCCTAAATGACAAAACTTGTTAGGGCCCTGGTATATTATAATAAAGCGCGCCATGACACAACGGAATCGCCCTCCCCGTCTCCCTACCGAGATTGGCGCTTGCCCATAACTAGAGAAAGAGGGGGGTGACGCTCGACCCTCTTCTCCCACCCCCCTCCCCCTTCTCTAGTAATTAACGGTGACGTTGCTATTCGCTTCCATATTAATAGTAGTTCAATGAAAAAGGGTAATTGTACGGAACGTCATGTTTCGGATCAGGAAAACAATGGAACTGATATAATTAATATTGAGAATAGAAAGAGAAAAGTTATAAATAGGGTAGAAACGAATTTACCGCGTGAAATTTGTAGCACCCGACGTTTCGGTGACGTTGCAGCCGCCGTTGTTCAGGGTAGACTGAAAGAGGTGAATACTGAACACATAACTCTCCTTTTTTGTTGGGCAGTCGTGTAATAACCAAAATCGGATAACATAATAGATAAATGCCTAATAATCACATACGTGAGAAGGCAATAAATATAATTATAATACATATTCCGCTGCGGAGATTCATAAGCCTAGAGCTGAGGTTCTGAGTATAGCTGGGTTGGCTCCCCATAGGTATTCTTATGGACCAAGGATTGCGGATTATTTTAAACAAGCTCTTTCTCAAGCCCACAAGCGAAATAGCAATCGCAACGCGTCTATCTATTTCAAGCTTTTACACTTTTCGGTTATGTCTTCTAGCTAATTTGCAACAATTATAACAACCATTGCTAAATACATTTAAATGATACATTTTCAACGATTATTTCCTCATTTTCCGCTTATGGATGTCATTATGAAATCGAGGACTTTGGCAGTAGTTTGAAATTATACATAAGATAAAGATAAATTTACCGCGTGAAGTTTGTAGCGCCCGACGTTTCGTTGTATAGGGTAGACTTGACAACAACGATTGCAACATCGCCGAAAAGTCGGGTGCTACAAACTTCACTCGGTAATTTCGTATTTATTCAATTTAATTATATAATGGATTTCATTGTTCTGCGAATGTTGAAAATTACTATTAGGCCCTTACCTATATAATTGCCGTTTTAGCTTAAATGGCTTCAGTTCGAGTTATTCATTTGACTATTGCTTGGATATTTTCGTGTGTGCAATATGAACTTTTCGAGTAGCGTTATTTTCGAATATGTGGTATCGTTCCGCTGTTATCCATTAGAGTTTATTGCGGTCTACTAGAATAGTTAATACAGATATGTAGGTAATATGTATCAAGAATTGGAAACACCGATACAGACGTTCGTGATTAATCAACCGGGCTTGTTCAATCGTTCTTCGCCACTCTTTCTGCCCGATAACATACGACCTCACTACATCAAACTGACCCAAAGTTGCAAGCATTGCATCTAGAGACAATGCCAGACTTTTCCCAGACTACCACTTTTTCGAAATTTGGGTGTTTTTTACGGGGGGAGGGATTCTATTCCAAAGTGACAGTGGACGCCATCGAGCATTCATTCACCCGAATCTATAGTCGAGTATTGATCATTACTCGAGTACCGAACAGTATTCGAGTAATACTTGAGTACCAGTTTTCATTTTATAGTCGAGTATTGAAAAAGCGACTCATACTAGAGTATTACTCAGAGCTGAGTATCCATCTGGCGATACTTGCGAGCTACTTTGCTTGGAGCTGTTAAAACTTTTCGTTAATATGCGTTGTGCATTTGTATATTATTGTATTTACGTATTATTTCGTGAAATGGCGGAGTTTATACAATGGCTGGAGAAAATTGAGAGAATATTCGTGGTCGGTGATGCGGCATCACGCTCTCGAGGGCACAATTTGTTTTCTCCATATAGAAGTCCAAATAAAACGCAGCAGCCGATAGATGTTCTTACGCGCGCTTTGAAAGAATTCATGAAGTTAGAATCGATCTGTCAAATCGTGGCGACAACAAATTGGCCTTTTTTTAAATCACCAGCTATGAATAAAAATGAACAATTAAATTCATATTTTATAGAAAAACAACAATAAAATGGGTAGAAATACTCTCTGTAAATCTTAATTTTATATGTAAGATAAAATATTAGTAATTTGTTTTCGAATGAATTACGAAATATTTTATTTCGCCATGTTTTCCCCTCTACTCGAGTATTACTCAGCCGAGTCGATGAACGATATTCGACTATAGGACGCATCCAATACTTAAGTAGTACTTGGCTCCTGAGTAATACTTGGTTGAGTAAAGACTCAAGTAATGATCAATACTCGACTATAGATTCGAATGGTAGTTTCCTGTGCCAACAAATTTTGGTTTTAAAGCTTCGTTTATAAAACTTCTTAAGGTTACCATTCAAGTATTGTCATTATTAATGCTGTGGTGAAAAACAGGGCAGAAGAAGGAGCCGGGGTTTAATCTGCCGTTTTACTTTCCCAGCCTATCAAAAGCGAGAGAAATTATTGTGAACGCGCAAAAAAAAATGAGCCGCCCTGAGACGATTAAGACAATTTCCAGATTGAATTCTCTCTGTGTATCAGTCTGTTTGTCTCTGTGTGTGTATTCCTCCACAATAACGCCCAAACGCTTAATCGCATCCAGCTGAAATTTGGTATGCAGATATCATTTGGTCATGGCAAGAGTTGAAAAAATCGTGGCTCAAATGGGTCCATCAGGGGGCGTACTAATCATATATAAATCTTGAAATATTGGACTTAGAGACTTGAGAATAGGTACACATGCGCCTTGTTGGGCCGAAATCAATGAATTATTAACGACGAGCCGTTCGAGGCTACCCAAAAAACGAACCTTACCGCTCGAGGCAGTTGTGTAACGGAACCCAAACGGGTTCGTTCGCCGGCCGAGATAGGGCGCACGTCGATTTTAATTCTGAAAGTAATATTCAGATGAAATAATTCCTTGGCTACTTACCAGGAATATCTTGGGTTGACATAACGTATTTTTCGACAATGAAATAAAGAAAAAATAGAACGACACAGATTTATTGAAGAACAATATCCGGCTTTCCTGCGGTCTGGCAAGTAGCAAACAAGTATGTTTTCCTAAATCAATAGAACGCTAGCAATACATTACTTCAGATTCGTTATCGGTTTTCAATAACTCTCGTTCTCACAAAGAAAAGCCCGATCATAGATTAGGTAAGCGGTGTATACTAATAAAGATGAGTCACGCATATGTTAGTCTTTACTTTTGTCAACGGAAAGCATTTATTTTTATTTATTTATTTCAGAAATTTTTTATAAAATTGGCTTGATTTTGCTTTAAAAATATTAGGAACTGAATGGCAAAACATTAACCTTCTGCTTTTTTGATTCTGTCACCCAACTAAGACTAACCTGTTTTAGGGCGATTAAGGAAATAAAAGGGGAAGGGGAATGGTTGAGAGAAATGTGTAATTGCAAAAAAAAATATTTTTTTTGTGAAAATTGTTATTGTCAAATTTTTGCCATGTCCTTTTTAGCATTTTATGAAATTAGAGATAAAAGAAGTATTTCATGAAAATCACACTTACTGTCGCAGACATACGTTGTACATAGGAAAAGAAACATAAAGAAGAAGAATAATTCCATGAAAACTCTGTTCAAGCAACAATCATTGTTTCATTAATATAACATCGAGCTAAAAATGGGTATAAAACCTCTCCAACATTATTTCTCATCAAAATTATAGAAACAAGATGTCCATAAAGGGCATGTGCAGTTCAAAAGGTAAAGCAATGAGATTTTAATATTGGTATTGTCATAATCTAGAGTTTATGAAAATTCATTTTATCAAAATAGCGTTCGTTGCGACTGCGGTTTATTTTATTGGAAGTTATTTTTTAGATAGCCTTATACAAAAAAATTGAAAGTCATCTATTTTTGAAAACGGTTAATTATATTGAATATCGCATTATTGAGTATAAATGTAAATTATATACGCCAATTGAATTTCGTAAGGGGTCGTTCAAGTATTACGTAACGCAATTTGGGGGAAGGGTGGATCTTGTGAAACGTTACGATGCATTACAGGGGTGGGAAGCGACGCGTTACGTAACATAGTTTTATTATTTAAATAAAAAACTAGGGAATTGAAATCTCCCAAATTGGCAACCCTTTCGTTTATATTTTATGAGCTCATTTTAACATATTTTAATCTAAAGCAAATGTTTATTACATTACGTTTGATTATTTATTAAATAATAATATGAATAAATAAAATAAACAATATACGCATGTATTGCGAGTTACAAATGTCTTGTTTTGTTTATTATCACCGCAAACGCGATTAAAACAATAACAAAGGTATTTTAGCGACATTTTGGTTTTGCTCAAGATAATTGTAACTTTTAGGTAAAAATTGTCACTTGGGTATTCGTAGCGTTTAGGGAGGGGGAGGGGGGCATAGGGGATACAGAGAAACGTTACGGCGCGTTACATGAAGGGGAGGGTGGGTCAAAAATCGCGTTACGTAATACTTGAACGCCCCCTAAGTCAGGTGTCAAACTCGAATGCAATGACGATTTGATGACCCATAATGTCAAAGTTTAACTTGTTGAAAGTCGGATTTAAATATTAGTACATAGTTCCGACCGTCGCACTAACGCTGTCGCTTCGAGTTTAGAATTCAGTCACTCGAATTAAAAATCTGTTTTTCCAAAATTTTGCACATCTATGTCCACGTCGCTCTCCATCCACTTTTTGCAATTTATATTATAGAAAACAATCAATAAGCACGCATTGCAGAGATCCGAGAAGCCCGTAGGTCGTCTAATTCTCATACGTGTCATATCTGTTCTGAATACGCACAACTCTCCGGTTAATCTGTGACAGTGGCGCGGCGTATTCCTCTGTGGCAGGCTCTCCCGCAAGCCTCAGTACTACAATGGCCGACGCCCGGCCGCGTAGACGCCCAAGATTAATGACACTTCTTGGATCTCTTTATGCTGCAGGATTTGTCTGAGGGGCGGACGGGTGGCGGATGAGGCCTTGAAAGCCGCCGGCCTCCGCGCCGCCTGAGCTGAGGGGGAATATTAAGGCCTACGGATAAACTTATCGGAGATGCCGCAGAAAAGTGGGCATCGATTAATGGGCTCCAGCAGAGTTTCCGCTCCGATGAATCTTTCGTTGCTGTTTTTTACTCGGGCGAAATCAATCTCTGCCCCGGCGAGATTTGATAGGAATATCCATCAAAAACACGATGATGTAGAGAAAAATAAAATCCACGGTCGCGAGTACGAAGCATCGAACTGAAGACCAAAATAAATGTCTATATTGTATACAAATATATAACTTCATCCCCTTATCGATTTATTTTAGGGATTTACAAAAATTTTACCAGATATGTAATACGCCTATATATACACACATCGTGTTGCTTATGCTGCGAACAGACTTACGAAACGTGAACTCAAATGTAACACTAAATGAAAGAATTTGCCATCCACATTAGTGCAAAGTATTATAAAATGTAACACTCTTTGTAACAAATTCTCATAGTCTGGATTGCCTTGCGCGCGAACTGAGCATTTCATGAGCACGCTACGAGAATTTCAAGTCATGCGCGGAGCGATCCGTGATTTGTCGGTTTTTCGAATGAACACAAAGTGACGTGCAGTGTGCTCAGAGCGCCAGTGTGGACGGGTTGTGTTAAGACGCGCGCCAACACGAACTGAACCAGCTATGGACACAGCGTGTTCTCAGCAGACTGGCGACGTTCGCGCGCACGCCGCAAACAGATGCGCGATTAGGTACAAGTTCGGTTCGTGCACGCGCTGCGTCCACACTGATGAAATGCTCCTTTCACGTTACATTGCATGTTACCTTTCATCAGTCTGTACGCAGCATTACCTATAGTTTTCCTACACAATTAAAAAATATTTAACCGTATAAAACATCTAAAAAGGAGTTTTTCAAATGTTTCTTTTAAATCATTTACTGGAGTTCTATATAATACTAGTGACCCGGTGAACTTCGTACCGCCTAACAGTCAATAAATGTCTTGTTACAGATTAGCTGAACTTAATTTATGATTTTATGAAAGTAATACAATGAATACAAAATAAATATTAAGTTCATTACATTATTAAGATAATAACACAAAAAGAAATATAAAAGTACAAAAATTAGGTATAGCAATCGCGTGTCAGCAGGACATGATTGAATTAAACTATTTACCAATATTGTGCAGCATGGGATGCACTCGGTTTAATTCTCTTCATTGATGCATCTTGTGATATACGGCATTTTCTGTTTTTTTTATCACGCGCAAGAACAAATAAAGCGGATGATTTGCCGACACGTGAACATGCCACGTACAACTGACCATGAGAAAAACATGAATTTACATTTTGTATGGGAAATGTTTTTTCTTTTATTTAAATTTTTCGACAATTTCCCAATTTTCGTTTTTAATAGTTATTCTGCTATCCGGGACGGAGACAAATAGAACAAATATAAATATATATATATATATATATATATATATATATATATATATATATATATATATATATATATATATATATATATATATATATATATATATATATATATATATATAT